>JBBPKA010000103.1:0-110456 GCA_038088995.1 Guyanaporus albipodus
GGGCGAGAAGTCGAGTCCGTGGATGCTTTCCTGCTTATCCACGAAGACCTGCTTGCACGTCTCCAGGTCCCACACGAACAAGTCGCCCAAATTCGTCCCTCCTGCGATCCATTTGCTGTCCTTGGATACCGCGAGACACAAAACATTCTCAGTGCCCGCCTCCATGGTTTTGGTCTGCTTGCCATCCTTGACTCGCCACACTCGAATCCCATGGCCAGCACCGACGAAGTAGTTGCCATTCATGGCGTATGCCACAGCCTGCGTGTATCCCTCGGCATCGATCTCGATGGCTGGGGACGGCTTAAACTCTATTGTGTGGTCAGCACAAAGGAAACTTCCAGCGGCTTACCAGAACGTACCAGACATCGTTGGCGATGTACTGACGGCTGACGTGACCTAGCAGATCGGTGATGAAAGTCGTTGTACGAACCGTGCTTTATCAGTACTTTCTCCGCCGACTCGCTGTCATCTCATCCCAGTGGTGAGAACCTGACTACACATGCACACGCTTCATCTCCTCGTTTTCGCCGTTTCGAGGAGTTAAGGCCCAAGGAAAAGGTTGGTATTTTGGGGGCTCGCAGAAGTCTTTGAGGGTTAGAACCACTTACCCTGAACGTATGTTCCTGGACCCAAGGAGGAAACGATAATTGCCGTGGGAAGATTAGTGACAACGCCGGTGGGAACGTCTCAATGAATGCGGAACTCCGTGCGGAACGCCACAGAATCATGACGGAGAGAACGAACGCGAAATGATACTCTTCGCAACCTTCAACCAGGATAATTTCGTGCTCTTACTCCTCCTGGATGCGCAGCTATCAGCACTCGCAAGGGCTATAGCATGGCCAACCCTGACCCGTTCGAAAGAGTATACGACATGCTGCCCTGTCGTATGACAGTCATTCAACCCTCAGATGACGGCGCACGCAGAGTCGTGGAAATACTCTTCTGCACGTCCCTCATCGCACTCGCCGGCGCAGCAGATCAGCCCCAATCCAGTCCGCGCAAACTGCAGATTGTAAACACAAAGGTGCACACCGATCCAACTCCGTTTTCTGTCCAACATCCTCCTCGTGTTAGCGTCAATCGATGATTTGCGAACCCCTTTTTCCTTCGTCCATCCTTGCCGTCAAGCTCAACCGTAAAACGCTCGTCATCGTTCTCGAGACAGAAATATACATTTATGATATATCCAACATGCGTCTTTTACACGTCATCGAAACAGCACCGAATCCTGACGGTAAATGTCCCATTCAGTCTCTGTCGACCGGATCTCTCACTTGCCTTGCTCAGCGCTCTCCCCGAACGCAGAGAAATTGTACCCTGAATACCCCTCGCCCATCCCATCACCCTCCTCGACAGCCTCGACCGCGGCGTCTCCCTAACCACCACAGTGACCGGTGGCTGGCAATGTCCTCTTGTTGTCGACGACGACTCTAACCCTCACGAACATCATACGCGCTCACAAATCACCGCTCTCCGCGTTGGCCATCTTCCCATCAAGCAGGCTCCTCGCAACCGCATCAGACAAGGGCACCGTGATCTGCGTCTGGAGCATTCCCAGCGCAGAACGACTGTGGCAGTTCTGTCGGGGCACTCGAGAGGTGAGGATCTACAGCATGTCGTTCAATGCGGTAGGAAGTCTACTTGCGGTCAGCTCTGCCCACGACACCATCCACGTATTCAAGCTCTGCCCTCGATATGGATCGGGGAGCAGCAATAGCACGAGCGATCGGCAGACTATGACGCGTTCGTCGACGAACGGAAGAAGAGCAACACCATGTCTTCCGTGATCCGACGGCGGTCGCTGCACTTGACCAAATCGATCTCATCCTCGGTCGGCGGATACTTGCCGAACACGCTCACAGGGCTTTGGGAACCCACGCAGGATGTCGCATTGTTGAGGCTACCGACGAACAGTGCGCGGTGTGTCGTCGGCTTGAGCGGGTGCGTGGATGTTTCTTTCGTCTCTCTGCTCACTCGTCACATTGCATATGCAGCACTCTCCCGCAAGTGATGGTGATCTCCTCCAAAGGGTATTCACATCAACCTCGAGAACGGCGGGGAATGCAGGTTGATGAGACAGCACAGTCTCGTCGACGCGATCCGAGTGGGATGGTCCGAGAACTTGGGGTACTCTGTTCTCTTTTTTTTTTCTTTGTGGGTGCCTCGTTTGCGGTCGTCGGTTGTTGCCCTTCTTTTTCTTCTTTTTTTCTTCTAATACTTTTTGTTCACTCTTGATGTCGATGTTCCTGTTATATATGCATGTAGCCATCGAAGCGGCGCTCCATGGGATAGCTACCAGCGAACCGCTGACCTGCCTCTGTCAATCATTCATTCATTCATTTATGGAGGGGATTCGAAACGAGAAACTAGACCACAAAGTAACCATCATAGTGGAGGGGGCTAATTTGTCAACGTACAATAACGACATCGAACAGGAGGCAGGTCCGCAAAGGAAAAAAAAAAAAAAGGGGACCAGTAGCATCCATCCTCACAGTACGTCTACCGTACGCACGCAACCGATCAGCTTGTCCAACATCGCAGGCGCGATCTCCATCCGGGCCTTGATCAGACTCTCCGTAGCGACCCTCCTAAACGCCGCAGCACCGCCTGGCACGAGTAACATCGCGCCAAACGGCTGACTCAGTCGAACGACCAACTTCAGCGCTTGCGTCTGCTTTTCCATGAACGACGACGACACGTCCCGGGTGGATTGGCTTCCTCCGCTCGTTGACTCCTCCATGTCGGAAGTACCTGGCGGAAGTGAAGACTCGCCAGTAGCTATAAAACCTTCGTCGTCCATGTCTTCTTCAGGAATCATCGTCCGAGTGGGTTGCCGGTCGAGGAGAGCGTCGATCCAGGGAGAAGCAAGATATAGAGTATTGAATTGGGTGATATTCTCATCCGTCGTGATCTCCACAGATCCAACAGATGTTCGGAAGACTTGACTGGAACCTCTTCGAGGAACTACTGGACGCCCAAGTTTAAAAACGATGCATGGAAGTTTCATCCGCTGCCCTGAAAACGTTGGCATTGGAAGCTCATGGAGTCGATTGTATAGGTTCATGAGAGATGTAGTGTTGATTGAGCTCCGCAACCTGGAAACACTCTCGTCCATTTGAATACTATCGAGAGCTCGGGGGAAGTGCGTGGTCGGCAGCTGGCGGAATGAGGCGATATTAGAAGGAAGACAGCTGTTGTAGCTGCTGGACCGCCCTGTCCATGCAAGGATACTCGTATCTCCTGAGTTCATCAGAAGCTGTGCTAGGAACCGCCCGAGAGACTTGTCCCCCTCTCCGTACACCACCGGCATTGACATTGAGAACATGCCGAGCAGCGAGTATGCTTCGTCTTCCATTCGCGTGGTATACCGCGTTGAAACTAGACGGAGCTTCTCCCTTATGTCGTCCAATCCTGGCCGAAGTGCCATCAATGTTTGCCTGGACACCCCGGTTGCCGCTTCCATTTCCTCAACAATCTCCGGGGACTCCTTGTGGTTCCAAATATCTAGGGCGAGATATGGTTTCCAATCCTCAGTATAGAATTGAACGACTTTTGAGGCATGGTATTCTTGGTACGTCCAGACGCGGGTGTTCCAGATGCTTCCTGTCAGACCTCCACGCTTCGATGGGGAACAGACCCCACGGAGTGACACGATTGTCACAGCACCGCCCTCGTACCACTTGAACATCATCACCAGAGATTCTTGAAGCTCGAGGTGATCTCCCTTATTGATACAACAAGTGTCGCTCCATGCCCAGCGAAGCCCTAAATCCTGTGCGATCTTGCAAAACATCTTCAGCTTGTCATGCGTGAAAGTCTCCTCGAGATCATAAACAGTGATCTGGATGATTTTTTCAAATAGTGGTTCACCAACCCCTTCCCACTTGTGCGAAAACATGGCATAACGATAGTAGTCTGCCACCTCGCGTTCGATTTGGGAAGAGTCAATAAACAAGGTCATGGAGGAGATCAAGTCTAGAAATATTGGCTGTGATTCGAATGATTGTTCTTGTGAACCCTTATCCACGATGCGGCCGGAATCGGTGTTTATGAGTCTGAGTGGTGATTTACGGGTGATATTCTTGATGGCAGCACGAATTTCCACCTTGGCCTGTTCATAATTGCGATGGCGCGCTACAGGGGGACATCACTCGTAGGAAAGAAAATATATGGGTTGTCATACCGCAAACTGCAGGATCGGACGACTGAGACATGACCGAAAGCATCACTTCGAATGTGTTGATCGCATCACTATAGCATCCTGCCCCTCGCAAAGCTATATGTTTGCTCTCATAGCCCGATGGATGTGATGGATCGAGCGAGATTGCCTGACCAAGCTGCATCAACAAGGACGATATGGGCCAATACGAAAATGAAATACTTCATCCGCATCCTTTAATGCATCTTTCCATGATGTCATGCCAGCATGCGCCTTGCTCCGCTTGACGAGCAGCGATCGTGATTGTGGTGCGGTGGGACCAAGAGACAGTGCAGCAGAATAACGAGAAATGGCTTCCTCATGTTTATGGAAGTCTGCTGCCATGTCCCCGAGACGTTCCAGTCTTTCAGTGCAGCGCTGCGTGAAGCCTGAAGGAGGTTCATTTCCTTGAAGTCGCCTGGGAATGTACATGCAACTACTCACCTACGGCCCAATTTGTTCGCTTGTCATCGACGTCTGTCTCCCCTGGCAGCTCACTGTTCATTTGGTGGAAGCACTCGATTGCTTCCGTTACGCAACCAGTCATTTCGAGATGATCGCAGAGTGCCCGGTAAATCGTGATTCTCGGAGTCGTAAACTGAAGGAGAATGGAGCGTCACGCTCATGGAGATCACAACGAGGAAATACTGATATTTGCGCTAAGAGTAGAAGCTAAAGCTTCTTTCCACGCGCCGCCAATCAATTTTAACTCTACCCATTCCTTCAAGAGAGGCGATGGCGTTGAGGAACAGAGGGACGCGCCATCAGAGCTTTCGGAGGTAGAGAGACGTCGTTGTAAAAAGTCTGTATTGACATATCAATTGCAGTGCCATGCAACACGGAAAAAGAACTCGCCGTAAACCCAGGTGGTGATTGATCCCGTTCCGTCTACGTCTTGCTGGACAGTGTTTAACGTCGTCAGAAGGTAGTCATAGGCCTCTTTGACGCGGCCTGCAGCATACAGGACCTCACAAAGACGCTTTTTAATTATGACTTCGAGGTTATCAAACGACCACCCCAATATCTACCGGAATCATGGATGGTTTTGACATGGTGGATTCAGGTGGCTTACCAAAGAAAGGAAGTGCATCACAGTGGTGATGGGTCGTACCTGGCCTCTCGTGCGCCTCAGAAATTGTATCGCACCCTCGTAATCACTATTTTCCATGCACGAATTGGCCGAGAGCAGGAGCATATATGTCTGGGAGAGACGTCAATAGTGGCGCTACTCTCATGCTGCATTGTGGACGTGCCTGAACTGCGTAGTATATCGAAGTTGATGGCGCGATGCGGATGATGTCGTCTATACGCGATATCGCGTCTTCATGTTCTCCAGTCATGAACACGACGATGGACTAAGGGAGATCAGGAGGTAACCAAGGTCGAGGATATGGAATTCATGCCTTGATTAAAAGGAGGAAAGGGTCATTTTCTGAATGGAAGCTCCAGAGAGCGATGTCGCATTCCCGATATGCCTTGTACCTTTCCCTTTTTCCGACAAGCGCTAGGCTCTTTGCGACGTAGCCTATGGTGGATGGCTGAGTCTTAAGGGACTGGGCAAGAATCAATGTGAGCACCGACGTATGTGAAAGTAAGATAAGAGACACCTCTGCAGCACCCGCAAGGGCATTGTCCCACTTCCCTAGACGCGCTTGCACGAGCGCTCGATTTGCGAGCATATAGTGAGTTGGTTTGTCCGCGGAGATTGCCGTAGTCAATAGTGCTTCTGCATTTTCGAGCTGGTTATTCATCCAACAATCGAGCACATCGTTGTCGATCTGTATGTCGAATTCATATAGTGCGTGGTGTAGACCAACCAAAGGGACGGAATCCTTGAACAGGACAAGAAGGTTATCCATGTGCGGTACCAACCAAAATAAGATGCTCACCGACAGATGATGGATGGTGATTTTCCCTGCCGCTCTACCAATCGCGATACTACGTTCATCCGGAGACAGTGCAACGGAGACAATACAATCGGCGTGTCGGACGAAACCTAGTTGGGTAGAAGTGTTTCCATCCCAAAATGTGATAGTATCCCGTGTTGAATACACGATGAACTCTCTGCGTTTTGCTAGAGCGATGCATGAGCGAGCGTTGCTCCCTGGAGCTGGCAACTCAGAGGCTATCAAGCCAGTAGATACATCGATCCGCTTGATTTTGTCGTCGGACACGACGAGGAGGTGGTCATTGAACCAAACGAGACTATTGCTGAGCCGTGGGGTCACTTCAACTGGAATGTCGGCGAGTAAACGACCATTGTTGCTGTCACGAACGCGGACGGATTTCTCAGTGGCCGTCGCGATCCGACCTCCCCCTGGCGCATACTTTGCAGCGAAGGGCTTCTCGTCGCAGGTGAATGTTTGTATCTGTTTGTGCGTGGTCATGTCGAAACGGTGGCTCTGCCCTTTTCTGATACATGGACGAGTCTTGTCCCGTCGGGCGAGAAGTCGACCGCGGAAATGGTGTTGGAGTCGCCCGTCTTATGCTTGAGGACTTGCTTATACGTCTTTGCGTCCCATACGATAGTTCCGCTCATCTGTGTCCCTGCTGCGATCCATCTGCCATCCGAGGACACGGCCAAACACCTGATGGCACTGTCCACTTGCCAGCTTGCTATCTTTTTGCCGTCTTTCACTTGCCACACCTGAACCATCCTTCTGGTGCCACCCAGGAAGTACTCGCCATCTGCAGAGAACACCAATGTTTCTAGTTCGCCACCGTGATCGACTTCAATCGGTGGGGTCCAGTATTCTTCTGCAATGATCAGTCCATCAGCGACATCATCCCCTGTCGTTACGCACTAGCCATCGTAGACTGAGTCCACACTTAGGTCACGGTTCGATGATGAGGGTGAACAGCCAAGGTGTATCTTTACTCCACACATGTTCCCTCACCCTTATATATCTCGGGCCCCGTGTTTTCAGTGCTTCTCAGCCTCCGAACCATTATCAATCCAAGTCCGCCAGGCCTCCATCCCTGAACATTGAACATAAATGCAACGCCATTCTAAGTCAAGCTAGTCATTAGGTCCCGTATTCATGACACCCTTTCTCTGGGGAGTGCAATCCCTCGAAGTTATTTGTGGCCACCACCTACCTGGTTGTCGCACACTTGACTGGGGATGATAGCCCGGTGTTCTACGGCGCAGTATCACAAACCACAACCACACTGTCCAAGGACCGGGTCGCATTTCCGCTGTTTTCCACCACGCCGACTCGTATCGGTTCTTCATAGCATCATACCAGTCGCTATAAGTCCTTGGTAAATTATCCATGTTCCACCCTCGTGTTAGATGGCGATCCTTCCTGTTTTCCCGCTACTGAGGCTGTCTAACTTGGAAACATTACGAATTGATAGGTATGAACTTCAGCTACTCAGTAACGAGGGAAGCGGTGCGGACATGATAGACGCTCACGCATGTGAATCAAAACGGCCGTCGCTCCTAGGTTCGACGTGCGTCAGGGGGCGGGGATGATTCGTTCCTGCACTCTCGATTGGGGATCCCCGCGTCGTCCGACGTGGAAAGCGCTAGTCAACCTGCAGGGGAGATGGACTTGGGTTGGAATGTCCACATCGAACATGGGCTCGTCAGTGCGCTTGCAGACTGGAAACGTCATTTAAAGAAGTTCTTGTCAACAAAGAGACCTTCGACGAGATCGACGGGCTCTACATGTTTTTCGCACACTGAACGCAGAACGGCCGTCTGTCGTTCGATCACGACTTGGCCATAGTCTACTTGCTGGAACAGCTGTGCGAACAGGCGGACACAAACGAAAATTTAGCTTCTGATGTAACGGATTGTGGGCAGAGGATATCGGGTGAGTTCGCCTCTTGTTTCCGACCAACAAGCATCACCTAAACAGCAAGGCGTTGCTCAACAGGTCATTCACGGAAGGATGTGCTAATGTGCCAGGGTAAGCGCCTTGTTATAATACTCTGGCGGGCATCGCTTCAGCGTCTGGCTTAAAGACGGAGGTACAAGGGAATACTGATAGAGAGGATGCCGTGTAAGTGAGGTCGCTTCCTTCCCGACGTTCGCTCGATGAATTCCCCAAAGAGTAGAAACCGAAGGAAGGGACTACCAACAGCATAGAGCGTGGCCCGTCAGGTAAGGGCAGGCTGATCCTCGCCCGTTCGCAAGTTCAGCGTGTCTGTGGTTTAGAAACCCTCTCCCGCGAGTTGGACTTGTGAAAGTTCGGCAGTTATATAGTACGCAACCGATCTGGAAGCCCACCGTGGCTAGCGACGGGAAAAACTGAGAGATCGGGTGAAACAGAACTGGATCACGATCTGTACGGGCAACTACGGGGTACGCAGATAAGACTGAACTATCTACCCCAACAAAGCGCGTCGAGATATATACTGTACTACACCTGATCTAGGACACCAATGAGTGAAGCTTACACGATCCAAGCTAAATAGTAAATGAAACGAGACAGCGTACATACGACCTCTCGTACATATTGCACTCCTTGAGTAAATTTTGGCTTTTGCCTCCACAATCGAGTTTCCCACTCTGCCGTCAGCCCATCGTGGTGTTGTCGCTGTAACGGTAACGGCTGGCTGCCCGCGTATCGTCGCCGTGGCGCTATAATGGTGATGCTGGCCAACCCGTTATCTCGCCAGGCTTGTAGGCATCGTTCCCGACATTCAGTGCACGGCGCGCTCCCTGCCCGAAGCTGTTCGGTAAGCTGTCAGCGGATTATGGATTCTTTTGACGTGTTGATGTGCCTTCCACTGATGAGGTCTGGTCTCATTGTCGTCCCCTTGGGCGAATCCTCCCCCCCCTCAGAGTGCCTGTCTTGGGATCTGGAGCCCATAGTCGCGTACATCTTGCCATCGCGTACTCAGTTGAAACACAGGTCCAGCTATCGGGAGAGTACCTGCTCCCAGCAATTCCCACGGCGCCTGAATCCAGGACGCCGTGACTGCAGGTTAAGAAGCTTGATCTTTCTTCGAAAGGGCTCGTAAGAACTCTATAAACAAGTCTCTGAATTTACTGATGAAGACTCGGGAGTTCCGTCGAATGCATCAGGGACCTTTGGAAGTAACCGTGTATTGCCCCGTAAGTTCAAACATCCAGCACTGTGTGATCGTAACAAGCCCAACATCAGGTATCAGGCAGCGCATCTATCATATACGAGGCCAATCGTCGAGTCGACGCGTTCTATGAATTCAGCTTTGACTATGGACCAGTCCTCAGAAAAGCGTTTGCATCCCTTGCAGACACACATGAGCGCAGATCGCAGGACGATCTCTCTGTCATCGGACCAATGCATCCTTCGGGAAAGCCATATAATACAGACTGGGATGTCGACCCGTCAGACATTCATCCATCCGACCTGGATCCAGAGGCGGACATCCGCGTCATGATGCGTTGTGAAGTAGACTGTGGATCTTGTTCCGTGGGTGGACCCCCGCAAAACGAGCCTTGTTGGGACTACGTCGGGATTGGATGCAACGTGAAGGTTCAAACCTATGCGCTTGACATATTGGCACTCGCCACGCGCGGCCGGATGACACCTCTGAGGCTCTGGCATCTCGTGATGCGACAAACAAACGAGAACGGACACCGCTCAGACCAGCTCGAAGGCGTCGACTACGGAGAAATCACTGGCCTGTGGGAACAGCATCCGGACGAGTTCCCGGGATTCGAAACGGGAGAACCACTCTATGCACTGGAAAAAATCGAAGATCCAAAGGTCGTGAAGGAATGCCTAATTTTCGACGGTCTCTTCTGGGTGTGGATGGCTCCTGATCGGTATGCTGTTTCCTGTCTGCTTTCTTCTCATGATGGGTGTTGATGCCTGCTGGCAGCTTCCCCGTTTCTCCGGCTGCGCACGACGAACCTATGAATGCCCTCCCTGAGAAGCACCCGTCCGAGAATCTTTCCGCGATAGAAGCACTCCCGGATGAGGTGCTGATATCCATCATTTCATCCTTGCCTCTCTTATCTCTCGTCAATTTCGCAAGCACTTCCTGGTCACTACGCACGCGGGTCTTCAAAAACGACTACCTCGCATGCGCATGGCTTTTCGACAGCGCGCCGTGGTGGATCTCCGTACCTACTCAAACACCCTGCGAGAGCGAACCGTCTGTCACTGTCAAGCCATATCTTGCTTCCCGATGGCCCGAACAAACGCTGACCACGTTGAGCTTTCCTGCGGGTCTAGATTGGGCATACGTCAAGCGATGCCAAGGGTCGGGGTCGATGCACAATCGTCGCCGAATTTGGAATGTGGCTCTCGATATCGAAAGAGTGGCCGATCTTGCGGGCGTTTAGAGTTCTCTCGCAACCCTACACCTATGCCGCAAGGGACGCCTGCCAATACCGGGATTCGGTTTCATTTGTGTCGCTGTTGTTTCTACCCATACGTTCTTATCATTCTTTTATTTTTTAGCCTCCTTACTTTGGGTCCATATCCATTCTTTCATACCTGATACATTGATTTCGTGCTTTGATCGATACATATTTGAGTAAAAGGACGCTGGTACTGCATCTGTGCATTGACAAGCTCCAGAAAGCAAGCCTGAAATATATATTCGGAACTTCACTCTCTGCATTCCACAATCCTAGCTTCCATCAAAGTGATGCATTAATATGTCACACAATCTTTCACTGTTTTGAGTTCGACCATCTTCAGCTCTCTTGCTCTCGTCCTGCTCGTCCTATCCGTCCATATCTCTCTGCTCGTCATCCAATTCCCGTCCTTCGATGGCATCTGCAACGTCGACCCTCAACCGGACAACGTTCCCATACACACCCGGCTCGGAGAAACACCCCAAATCCGTTGGAGATGCTCTACCATCGGTACCGGAGATCGCAACGATAGAGTTCCCGTGCGCTGATGATAAAGTCGAGGTATAGCGACACACGAGAGCAGGAAGCCGAGCGCGTCCAGGAAGAGCGTCAACCAGATCACGTTGATGACGTCGAACGACAGATTCTTGCATATACACGCGTCGATCTGCCAAGGCGAGCGAGTGCGTCATGCGAATTGTCGCCCTGCTCACGCCATGAATTCGTCGGCGAACGCATCGACCTGCTCCCCGCATGCATGCTGATCCGTGTCCCCGAGCTCTTTTCAAGCAGATGGTCGAGTGTCTTTACCGTCAATCCCTCTCCAGCGGGTACTTCCTCAGGATCTGCCGGCGCAGAACATACACTGCGATGATCGGAGAGCAATACACCGTCCTGTTCATATGTACGTCGATCTCCTCCACTGCGAGGACACGCGCGGGAACGTCCCTGAGGGACGTACGGAGCCTGTCACGCTCGTACCGAGACCGCAGATACAGACATTACCGGAATTGATCAAGGTGATGTGTGAGATCAGCGGGATCGGGGCACCCGGCGACGATCGACGGGGAATGTTACCGTACCAATCGGTCCCGCGCCCTGAATACGACGTCAAGGCACGCTTCACACGTCAGTTCAGGACGACGCTCTCCGAAAATTTGTCCAAATAGTCCTGTATGATCGAGGAGGTCGGCAGGGCCTCGCTGCGAAGTCCGAATCAGGCGAGACGTTCTCAAAAAATGCATGGGTTCGAGGAAACGAGTACGAACCTCGGTGAAGTCGTCATGCTTTGCCAAAACGTGGGATGAACACAGCCATTCAAACCTGCCAGCACCGTTCGATCCAGATACGCATATGAGTACTTGAGTCCCCGACGTTTGCCAAGGTCTCATCCACGACGATGTGAGCGTGTTCGGTTGGTGCCAAAGTCTGTATGATATCTACTGGAGAGTCAAAGTCGCCTATCAAATGGAATTAAAGAGTCGTGGAGAGGGCAGAAATGATCCAGTGCAAGACGCGCAGTGAACCAATTCATTGTAGATGTCATGATATCTCCTTTCCGTGGGAGTGTTGGAAGGGAACGCAAAGTACTCGTAGCACGTTTGAGGTGGCAAGCCGCCGGCTTACCTACTTTCTCAAAAGAGCCTGCGAAAGTTGGCCACACTTTGAACCGAGGTTTCAGGTCGACGGACTTGAACCCTTTCCACTGCCCATCACACAGGCAACCCATCATGCACATGGCCGACGACCTGACCGTCGTCGTCGTCGAGCGCGACGATACCGGTCGCGTGTCCAAGATACCCATCGGACCACGGGCAGCGGCGGCGACGGTACGAGGACCTGGTACTACCACTGCTTCCAACCTAAAGGTGAGGTGCTCAGAGTTACATCTCTCGAACTCCATGTTCCGCCGTGTGCAAAAAAAAAAACGCATGGGCGTGCTGAACGGACACACACAGATCCCCTCGAGCAGCGTGTGGTCAGTGTCCTCCATGGCTGGCGACGCGGGTCTGGGGATTGGATATTTGTACCACCTTCTCTCCGACCTCTTCCTCCCGGCCGGCCACCCTTTGAGCGTCTCTCCAGGTAACCATCACCATTACCTCTTGGGAGGACTGACCGACATCGACGGTCTGCATCTGGGCACTCTCTAGATTACCTCGCGTGCGTCCTGCGCTAGGAGTGTGTGCTGTGCTCAAAGACGAACCACAGGTATCAGATCTACAACGCCTTGCAGGCGTTTTGCAACTCCCTCGCAGGGCTATTGGCTTCTCGGGGTGCCTTGGAAGGTGTGTCCTTGCCCTTAACGTCTCCTTGGGTTGTCGTTTGACCCGGGTTGGAACAAGGTGTGGGCGTCGGCGATGCGTCCGCATCGGCGACCTACGCACTCCTGTTGACGGTCTTGAAAGATGCCTTTTCTCGCCTGACAAGTGAGCGCGATCCCTCGCCTCGAGCGAACGCAAAGCTAACGTCCTCGCTCAAAGCCATCCTCGCGGCGTATTACTTCGGAACGTCGCTCTACCCAGAAACCAAAACGTTTCGATACCTGGCCGACGTGTTCAACGACGCGGCGACCGTGCTGGACACGGTCGTGCCTTTCATCGGATCGATCGACCCTTCGAGGTATTGGTCCGCTCTCCCGTCCGGCGCTACGTTGCAGGTGCTCGCACTGTGTTTGGGCGGCGGTATGAGGTCGCTCTGTGCGCTCGTGGCAGGCGGGTCGAAAGCGGCGCTCACCAACCATTTCGCATCACCGTTGGCGGGCAAGGGGGACGTTGGCGAAGTCAGTGCGAAGGACGCGAGCCGGGAGACCATCGTGGGGCTCTCAGGGATGCTGGTAAGTCACCGTCTGTCGTCATCGTCATCATTCAGCATCCTCGCATCTCGCCAAGGATGCGTGATTAACGGCATCCTATATATAGCTCGGCACGCTTCTCATACCCTATGTCAGCACGCGCGCTCAGACGTACACGGCGTTGTTCGTCTTGGTCGGGGCGCACCTGTTGTTCAACTACCTTGCGGTGCGTTCCGTGGTGCTCCGTACGCTCAACAAGCAGCGCGCGTGCATCCTCTGGACCAGCTTCAAGTTGCCGAATGGAGAGTTTGCCGAGAGAGCTCTCACGCCCAGCGCCGTCGCCTCAAAAGAGGCTCTGTTCAGCGCACCGAGCACCCTGAGAGAGGCGCCCACAGGGCAGATCATCGGTCGATGCCTCCTCGGAAGCTCGTTTCGAGCTGTCGCATCCCAGGTCGCAGCGGAGCATGTCGCGCCTACGCTACGCACGTTCGACGGGGAGCGATACACGTTGTTTGTCACGTTCAAACCCGTCGGTGTTGTGGTGTGCTTCAAGGACGGGTATGGCCCGATGGATCAACTTCAGGCTTGGATTCAGGCTGTCGAGGTTGCACGACAGCTACTGTCCGACGTCGGAGGTGGTGGTGGGGGTGGTGGGGGGGGGGGACCTGATCTAACGGACGTCCTGCGATCGACATTGTTGGCAACGCGAGAGGTTTTGCCGCGCTTTGTTCGGTCCCTGGCTGAAGCGGGATGGGAAACGGGAACTGATTCGATGATGTTTGGTTCGCCCAACCATTTGATTTTGGGGACGGATGCGGGGGACGTCGGCGAGAGTAGGAAGCACCGTTGACCGCGTTTTGATGTACAGCAACAGATGCCGTAGTGACCAACAAAGATGGGCGGCTCGGTTCCACTGCCATTTACCTTGCGGCGTCCTGGCAGCAGTCCGAACCAAAGCAAGTCCGGCTCTGATTGGACGATAGTTCCATTCCCTGCCATTCAGGGTCTGCTCTCTCAGCATGCTGGCAATGAAGAAGCAAGTTGACTCCACAATGGTCGGACCGGTCATCACGCTCACTAGCCTGCGTTCAATTCATAAGAAAAGCAGTAGGAATAGGTATGGCGTCTCCCCCATCCTCGCGCCATGTCCCTTCTGAGAGAACAGCGGCACTACTTTTTCCTGATCCCTCTCTTCGCTGCGTTCATCTGGTCCTCGAGCCTCCTCGCGATGCTGCTGACCTGGCTCATCTCCAGACGCCCCAAGTACGTGTCTACCCAGGTCGCGGTCGTGTACATCTCCGACATCGGCGCATCCTTTTTGAAACCCCTGTTCGTCGTCGCGTGCTGCATCACTGGTCCCGGTCTGCTCGTCTCCCTCGCCATCGAGCGGTTCCTCCGACACAAGGGCAGACTCCCTCCGGACCTGCACACGCGCGAGCGCGTCCTCGGCCAGCTCGCCGTCGTCGGCGCGTTCATCGCCATGTGGGGCCTCGCCCTCCTCTCCGGGTTCGACGTCGGCCAGTACCCGACCTTGCACGCCGTCTTCCTCCTCGTCTTCATGGTCGGCGTCTCGCTCTCCGCGCTGTTCACTGTGCTCGAGTTCAAGTGGCTCTCGGCGGACTACGATGACGGGTATGGTGGTGGTGATGGGCGCGAGCTGACGAGGCTGCGCCGGGCGTACATTGCCAAGGCGGCAATCGGGCTGACGCTGGTCGGGCTGGCGGTCGTGTTTGGCGTGACGCTGTTTTATGCACCGAACGTGGGCGGAGTGGTCGAGTGGCTGATCGCTTTCGGGTTTGCGCTGTACTTGTTGACGTTTGTGTATGATTTGAGGATGGCCAAGGGCGGGAAGAAACAAGGCATGGTCGAGATACCCTGATACGTGCATTGCGACGAGTCTCACAATCAGAGTTGTATAGTAGATATAAGACCGGGCATTCACATAAATAATACTAGTGCATATTCAAAACCTCGAGCATCGTTGACTTAAGGCATCTACAGAAGAGACAGCTACGAGGGAGACCCGCAAGATCCCGGAAAGTTCGTGTGGGAACATATGAATCAGCCGATATAAACAAGGTCACCATCGTGGGCGACCTTGTTGTTCACAACGCTCAAGCACCGTGCTTGAGGGTGGCAGAAGTATGTATAAATGATGTATAGTCTTGTGCATCAGTTATACGTGCGTCTGTATCACTTGGCACGTAATTGTTGCACAGATCTACACGGGAAATTTTACTCAACGCGCTATGACTTGGATGACAAGAGACTCACTTCCTGGAGAGAAACAGCCAAATTGCGTGTCGTTTAACCCAAACCAGAGAAGCGCTGGCGAGAGTGCCGGCGATCGAACACTCGGCAACGGACTGGCATACCAGTTGGGATGAAAGGTAGGTAGCGGAATGGAGGGTGGCGAGTGTGGGACTGATTTTTTCTCCAGTTGCAGCCTACGTCGCCCTTCCTCATTGCATGCCTGCCAGGCAGTGAAGCGCATGTCAGACTATGCCTTTCCACGCCACCAAATTGAACACACGTACAGCAATGCGCGCCTTCAGTGCTTTGAGGGACCGACACGCGTCCCCGATGTCCCCCGAAGTGCCTCGGGCAAATTCAAGGATGTTCTGATAGACCGTTGTCGCGCTGTACACGCGCGACTGTAACCGACACGTGTCCTTTCTCAGCCTTTTTTTGTAGGAAGTGAGCGGGATGCGGACATGCGACATGGGTCTGCGCACCTTAACAGATCAAGCCCGGTCTGCGGAACGAACCCAGGTTCTGTCAAAAAACCTTCTTCGACGGCTTTGTTGAATGACGACTCTGCGTCGTCCATCACGTCCTCTAACTCCTTGATCCTGTTTTTAGGAAGACGAGATCGACATATGCCAAGGAGAAACAGGGACAGGGGTATCACTGCGGCAATGATACCCAAGATACTAGATAGGGTGGCGGACGTGTTGGCGCTCATCGTAGGTTCTTAGGGGGAGGGGGGGCACCGAGTGCCTCGGGTGAGCCCAGCCTTTTATACCTTTCCTCGTCCTCATCCTGTGCTGAACGCTTCTCAAACGCGAGGCTTGGTTTTGCATCATCTTATCTTACATGACTGCGTCGGACGTTGTAAATGCAAACGAGCTGCGTGCATGGCCTTTTGTGGGTGCAACGTGCACTTGGCTGTGCCATCAAAGTACCTGCGGACAGCCCCTGGCAGTGTGGCCTGACGTACTTGGTGTATGGTGTGGTTGTATTACTCCCCTCGTCGCTCCGAAGATCGAGGCATTGCTCGGCGGAACGGATGTTACTTCCTTTTGAGAGTGAAAAAAGGTCGCATGCATTGCTTGCACATTGTGGCCGCCGCATCTTTTAGAAATTCGTCATGAATTTTCCTTCTACAACCCAAATGGGCCAGTTTGTATTTTTGGCTGCTGTATGGACGCGTGCACATGTGGCGACACACTAAAACAATCAAGGACTCATTACTTGCTGCAAAGTTACGGAAGGAGGCAGGAAGCGGGTCGTCGCTCGCACGAACTCAGCTTGCTTCGCGTATGGGGTCATCCCAACGTCGCAAGAATGTAAGAGCATGGATGCGTCGCGATTTCGTCCGTTTGATGAACCGGACTTGACCTTTGTAGAGATCGTCGTGATCTACTGCACTCAAGCTTGTATAATAGTTTTCAATCGCCACTTTTGACTCTGCCCGGCAGGCAAGGCTTCGAGTGACTCAGGAAGAAACTTCCATCGAGCGCATGGTGGAGGTCTTGGTTGGTACAATCCGCGGACCCATAGAGCTCTAGAACAGTGCAGCAGTCCAAGGATGAATATTGGATATTCGAATCTACACGTGCGTTCAATGAGCCTTAGTGACGACCTGAGTGAGTTTCGAGTCATTTCGTGCGTCAAGATGACTTATAGCATCAGGCAGGTCTTGAATAATAAAACTGATAGTGTGGCACGCATGGATTGGAAAATGGTGATGTTCTTTTTGATTCCAAGACGGCGTATCTGCCTTTGGAGGATAGTGTCAGAAGAACATGCACCGAATGTGAAATCAGGATCGATGGACCACGATTGAAATAAGCCGGGTTTGCCGAGTGCGGTGTCCATGTTTGCTTCCGTCTAGATTCCAGTTTTGTAATCTAGTTGGATACGTGACGCAATATTTCCACGAGAACGTACGATTCCGGTGATGACCATAGCGGTCCTACCGATGGCCACATCGTCGTGGACTGGTTGTGGTGGAAAATTATATTTGACAACTGTGCGATTCAGCAGTAAAATTCCATTGAAGGGATCATCTATCCCTGGAGGCATTCAACCAGATTGGTATGAGGTCGCTGAGGCGTGTTTATCGATGGGAAGCATCACTGTTGAACGACATGGCATGACGAACTTCATGGGCTCCTGTGAAACTCCGAAAATAAAATGTTTCTCGTATGCCCTGCTCACCGTCACGAAGTTTGGCGTCTTCCAGGACTCGGGGTGAAGCAGGACTGACGGGCCACCCATCTTAGTGGTTGTCTGAATGCACCGTGGGCAATGCTGTGGGAACGTCAAGTTGGCGCCATCTGGAAGCTCACAAGTCAATGAAGTACTTTTATCGGTGAGTAGGTGTGATTAGGCATGTGTTCGGCACATGATAAGCAAGCATTTGCGAGCCCTTGTTGACTCGAATGTTCGGCAGGTCAACTATACATGATGTTCAACGCTCAAAGGCCATTTGGGCTCCGACTCTATTCCGGCGGCATCACCTTCAAGTTCGCACCTGAATCTCGCGGTAATGGCACTGGTAGCTGTTGAATGTGGAACACTGCATTACATGCCAGCCCCACTCGACCGAGAAGCCGGATTCAGTCTGCGTCGAACCCTATCAATTAGGGGGTAGCATTCAGTAGCCCGGTACTTAAGCTGGGACGCTAGTAGCATTGGGGACAAGGGACAAGTCCATCGCCGTCTACCACTACTCCTCATTCTCAATAGGAGCCCACCTCAGAAACATCAAACAGGTCTGTCTTTTTCCTGTCATTCGCACATATCACGCATGGATTCTCCACAGACGTTCCTGATGGAAGTTGCGTGTGCGGCTTGTGGCAGTAATGGACAGGGGCAGCTCAAACGCTGTTCGAGATGTCGTTCTGTCAGATACTGTTCCAGAGGGTGTCAGTTAAATAATTGGAAGACGCACAAGGTAACTTGCCAAAAGGGCGCTCAGCCTCCAGCGGACCCTCTGCCATTGCCTCCACAAGAAACCGCACACGAGTCCCCTGCTGACCCTTGTAAAGAAAGCGTTAAAGATCTGCCGACGCAGCCTGAGACAGGCCGGCAGATCACGAGCTTGTTCATGAGCCAGGTCGACATGACGCTGCGAGACGGCAGATGGCTGCAATATTTCAGTTACAGTCTCCGCTTATCCGAGCTGGATCTGTCAAAGTACATCGGAAACGATGACGGTGAGTGTCTACACGATGTTGTGACACGTGCTCGTGCCCGCTCATAGCCCGTAAGGCAAATTAGTTTGGGGTGCCAACTTCCACCGCACCACGGCTCGCGCACAGCTTGTAAACGGGCATATTTTGGCAGCCACAGTATATCGTGTGGACGGTACCTTGGTGGATTCATGGATCAATCTCGACACGTACATTCATTGTGATGACGAAGTTCTAGTGTATGATCCCGATCGCGTGAAGTTGGGGGATATCATCTGGCCCTGGACAATGGACGATTATCACATGTACCCAGAAGGTGAGTTTACTTCTTTCGTAGAATATGCATGCCGAAATTATTGACGAAGTAACAGACATAGACAACGAGTATGCTCCCAGCTCCGAGAACTTGTGGAATTGGGGATGCCACATAACATAATAGCCGGGAGTCTGACATGCAGCGTTCGCGATAGCGACACCAAATATGACATATATTCATAAGATGTGCATTGGTTCTGGGAAAGTATTGAGAGGTATTTCACAAGCAACGAAACCCCGACTCTGAGTAGATGGGACTCGTACCTAGGCACATTGATTGCATTTGATGTGACACGTCTCGCCACTGTGATCGATTGACTGGTCCCTGGCATCTTCTGAGTGTCATATACTAGCGTGCAACTGGAAGGCGCTCACAGTTCTTCAGTCAGACCTCTCAGTTGATTTCACACGTCATTGTCAAGACGTACCTCTTGACTGGCACAGCATCTCCACAAACCAAGTTCAGTAAATACCGTAGGATGTAGTACAGGAGGTCTAATAGATTGTCTATAGGTATTAGAACAGCAAGAGTGAGAGGCAGAGGGACTTCTCCAAATGTACACCTCAAGTAAGCAATCTTGCTTTTCCGGTCACCTGCGGGATGGTTGACAAGAAACTGCAATAGATGCACATGGCCACATGTTACTCATTCCAGTGATATTGTTCTCGCGTGGCACACTTGGGGTGAGACACTCTCATGCCGAATGCTTGTTCTGAGTTGCGTTGAGATATCGTTCGACGTGCTGACTCGAGTAGTGATGACAAGGTTGATAAAGATCATTTCGTGATGGGGTTCAACATCACATGCCTTGCCTGGACGGTTCGTAGCACCATTATCAATAACAACGCACAAGAAGAAGCGGGTCGATCCTTGCGGAGCCAGATGAAATTTGAAAAGAGAAGATAGATGTAATGCTCAGCTTAGGCCATAGGGATGGCATTATCATACCGAAGGAGAGTGGTGATGAATGGAGAGGATAACACGCCACGGAATTCGGAGGTACACGACAAAGCTGGGAGGCTGGTCCGATGCCCATACACAGGTGGTGGACATATGAGGCCTGTGACAAGTCCACGCCAACTTCAGTCAATAGGATGAAAGTCACCACTGCGATAGCCTCGAAGATTTTTTGAGTTTTGAAGGAGATGTACATCCTATGTTCTTGCAATGTGGACAACGGCGTTCACCAAATGAGTCTGGTCTGCCGAGTGCAGTGTCCGCGTTCATTTTCGTCTGGATCCCACCTCTGCGGTTTTGCTGGAAACGCAGTGCAGTATTTTTATTACAGTAAATAGAGCATAGGATTCCGGATGACCATGGCACCCTACTGATAGCCTCTTCATCGCGGACAAATCGCGGACCAGTCGCGGCATAAAATATATATTTGACAATGGTGCGAATTCAACAATAACATGACCCACCCACCGGAGGCAGTCTACTGTACCAGACCGTCACTGTTAAATGACGTAGCATGACGAATATGATGTGCTTAGGCTGTCCAAAACTCAGGTGCTATTAGGCTTTTCCTCACGTGCCTCACTCACCGTAAATCTGACATCTTCCAGGAGTGAAGTGGAAAGGTCGGGCGCCTCGGGCACTGTCTGAACGCGTCTCGAGCACGTCAAGCTTGCAGGTCGATGAAGCATTTTTGTTGAACCAGTGCGATTACTATGCATGTATTCTGTATGCGATAAGTCAGCCACGGGCCCTTGTTCTGATTCGAGCGTTGAGTGAGTCTGCAGGTTACTTGTAATGGTCAATATTCAATGATGCATGGTGCATGAAGTTCGATGCAAAAGCTATTTGGGCGCCGACTCTAATTTGGTGGCACCACTGGCAACGCTGAGCACTGTATCTTGTTCGCATCCAACTCTCGTGGTAGTACTGCAGTGATTCAAAGGTGTGTGGTCTTTCTTCCGTTCGTACATATCACGCATGGATTCACCACCGGCATAGACGTTCCAGATGGAAGTTACATGTGCAGCCTGTGGCAGTCGCGGACAGGACCAGCTCAAACTCTGTTCAAGATGTCGTTCCGTCAGATATTGCTCTAAAGAGTGTCAGATACGCGATTGGAAGATGCACAAAGCCGTTTGTCAAATGAGCGCTCAGCCTCCCGCAGGCCCTATGCCACCACCTCCACAAGGAGTTGCATACGGATCCCCTGCTGACGCCTGTCAAGACAACATCAAAGATACGCCAAGGCAGATCACGAGCTTGTACATGAGCCGGATCGACATGTCACTGCGGGATGGCAGATGGCTTCAGTATTTCGGCGATCTCGGTTTGTCCGAGCTAGATCTATCGAAGTATATTGGAAACGATGATGGTAGGTGTTCACGTGTTCTATTGAGTGCATTTGCGCCATCTCAGCGCCAAGCTAGGCAAACTAGCATGGGGCACTACCAATTTCCATCTCACCACGGCTCGCGCACAGCTTATCAACGGGCACGTTTTGGCAGGCAGGATATATCGTGTGGATGGCACCTTGGTAGACTCATGGATCAACCTCGACACATACATTCATTGCGATGATGAAGTTCTGGTGTACGATCCCGATCGCATAAAACTGGGGGAACTCATCTGGCCATGGACGATGAACAACTATCGTGTCCACTACCCGGGAGGTGAGCTGATTTATTCCATAGAATATACACGTCTGCATGATTGATGAAGAGTGATTTAATCACCAGAAGCTGAGCGCGCAGATGAGAGTACTTTCAGCACTGGGAATTCGCAAAGCTGGGGATGTCATATAGGGTAACAGTCACGAGTTCAGCATGCAGACATCAGACATGACATGGATCCATAGGATGTCCATTAATACCCAGCGAGTGCGCACCATGTATCTGACAGTTCTTGAGCGACAAAATCCCTTCTCAGGGAGAAAGTGCGTTTGACACATGGCCACGTGCCACAAGCCTTGTGGTCTCGTTCAACTGGCGCGATTAATAGAATCACTGACTGGTCCTAGGCCTCATCCTCTAGGTCGCATACGCCGGTGTGCAACTACATGATGCTCGCAGTTCTCAGATAGACCCCCTTTAAGATGGCTCTTTCATTGACTGGTTAAGGCTGCGCTCGTGATTGTGGTCGAGTACATATCTCCACAACCTCATGAATTCGGTAATTCCTTTGGGATACTCGCACACTTTTCAAGTGAGAAATCTTACTTTTCCTGACACTTGCAGGATGACTGGGCAGCTGGCATAAGTGAGCATTGTCACCTGTGGTGTATGTTCCAGACTGTTGTCTCTTCAGGTGATAATAATGTGTAGCACACTCAGGGCAAGACATTATCACACCAAATGTGAACAAGTTGTGGATCAATGTATCAACTAGTGAATGCTTATTTGTGTTGCATTGAGATCTTGCTTGATGTGCTGATCCCACCAGTGACAACAAGGTTGATGAGACCAATTTGTGATGAGGTTCTACATTATGTGTCCTATCTGAATGGTGTGTCACACTGTTATCAATAACAATGGACAAAGAGAAGCTGGTTAGTCCTAGTATTTTCAGTTGATGGATTGTTTAGGGCCAGTGCAGTTTCTAATATATAATAAACTAGCCCTCCTCTTTTTAGGAAGGGTGACAGAAATAGAGGAGCATCCATTTGTGAGATTAGTGAGTGTGGCCATGGATATGAAGGTAGATACATTGGATTATATATATACTTGATGATATTTGTACATGATTAAATAGTCTAAGTCTCACACTTTGTCCAAATCTCCATCTATCCCTTGCACTAAAGCATTATTTTCTACTTCTAAAGTGAGGCCACAGCCAATGACATTTATCACTCATCAATGACTTTAATAATTCTTAACAAGGTGTATCACAGCTTAGAATTCTGTCTTTTTGTCCTTATGGTCAATCACCTTGGCAAGCATCTACAAAAATGAATAATTAATGCTTGTAAGCAACAATATACTACAACAAAATACAAAAGAAAATAAGGAGGTTACTTGATTGGTGTTGATAAAGTTTTCTACTATCTCCTGCCTGAGCACCTTCTTGATGGTGTTAGTGGCAGCTAAATTCTGCCTTGCCTTGACAATATCCAATGGCAGGCAGATTGTAATATTGAATACTTCTCTTTCCTTGATTGTTAATCTGGCAGCTATTTGGAAATTGTTCAGATTCTTGATCAAGAGTGCAAGGTTGTCTTTAACACTAAAAGCATTACACATTAGGTGTTATGATAGAGTTGGATAGGATCTAGCATAGTCTCTTGTTGATAAGGAATTTGAGGGCCAAAAGTGTACTTTTCTAGATCAAGGAGTTAAGAAGATAGCATTGGGTAATGACTATGTGCTAGCAAATACTTGCCAGAATCAAGAATTTGTCCTACAACAAGATAGATGAGAGGTTCAAGGATTTAAGAACAGATATAGTGGTTGCTAGGCTCAAATGAGGGTTCAAAGAAGCAGTCACTTAGGGTAGACTAATGTCCACAAACAGATATATTCTGTTATAAATACTATATATCTTCCTTATTTTATCTTTATTTTTCTATTATTTTTCCCTCACTCTTCTCTTTATTTTCTTCAGCAGCTCCACTTCAGAGTTCCAATTGAATAGTATATAAGGTGGCCAAACTAGAGATGTTCCCCTCAATCTTGTCCTTCTTGAGATTTTCCCCAGTCTTGTTCTTTTTGAAGTTTTTCTTACTTTATATTGGATAATTCCTACTGTCTGGAGGTATAGTGGCAGATTCCCTGGATACCTGGACTTAGGTTAATGCTTACTTCACCATTACCAGCCTACTATCTTATCAGCAACTGACTGATATTGTTTTTGGAGTCTAGCAAGATTCAAATAGTAAGTTGGCCATTTCATTAGAACAAGACTATACTATTCTCCACCTCCACCATATACCTTTCACTTATGAACTTATCCCTCATCAGGATCAAGTACCAACTCTATCAAAGACACTTCATCATCAACACTCATCCAATCCTACCAACTGAAATCAGACATCAGTTAGTAACTTGGTGTAGGTCATAAGACAAAACTGATGCTTACTTAAGTGTCCACCCTCTTGCAAGTCATATTCAGTGTCTCTTATGCCAGGAACATCAGACAAGAAGTTCCAGTTGCAATCATAAAGAAGGAAAATATTCCTCTCATCCAGTATTGACCAGTTATACACAGCTGTTAGGAAAAAACTGACATTAGCATAGGATTAACTAGGAATACCAGCTGAGTAAAGAACTCCACCAGGTTATAGAAAAGTATAATAGAGTTGAGCCTTGCTCCTCACCCATCCTCTTAGATATCAATCCAAACAACATTAAACCCAAAGATTATAAGTAGTAGATAGCTTGCTCACCATCACAACTTAACCATGAGAACATCAAAAACTGGCCTGAATGGTTTTCCTATTTGCCAGCATACTCCACTCTTTAGAGGTCACCAACACTTCTAAGTGAACCATTAGACTGGTATCCTGTGAAAATGACATCATGCCCCACACCACAGCCACCCTTCATTTATATCCAACTCCTTCCATCTAGCTGCATGTTATCTAACTACCACCTGTATGCTCCAACCCCAAACTCCATCCATCATGGATTAGACATCACAGCTGTTGGTTCTGGTATTTACAAACTTCTATGTGAGATACAGATCAATGTAGATATTGACCATCTTATTTGAGAAGGAATACAACTGGACTTATAATAGCTTACCACTGAAGAATTTAGATAGAGACAGCCAGATCATAATCTGATACCAAATAGACACCACCTCTACTGAGTACCAAATAGAGAGAGACATTCCTGTCCTTGTACTCCTACTGACCATACTTGGATTTGTCCTTAACAACCCCAATGTTAACTTTGGCCCTCATATCTCTACTCTACATCCTTACCTCCTTCTCAACTTACCTCACCATTACCATTACCATTATGATAGATACTAGATCTATCATAGTCAAACATAGAGCTCCTCCTTTTTATTACAATAGAATTTTCTTTACTTATCAAAACATAGTTGAAAACTTGAGAGAATATTTTCAAGCACCTTAACAACTTCCTCAACAACTTTGTCCTATTCCAAGACAAAGGCAAGAAGAATTACATCAAGCTTACACTAAAAGAGCCTGACAAATCAGAGCTCACATAGCACAAGTAGGAATAAATCTCACTCCAAGATCTACTGTCACTGAAGAATTAACTCCTTTAGAAGAAGAAACACTTTGTGAAGACAAATGAATTACACATTTGCAATCCTTATCCTTGCCCTTGCAATACTCTTTTGCTTTACAGCAATTGTAATCTCAACAATTTTTAAAAATAGAAACCAATTTGTTTTCATCCACTTCTCCTTTAAAGCTCCAAACCATACTGATAAGTTCACCATAGAATTGCTGGCACCTGTTGATTTCAACATTGCCAACAATTCTTGAAACAACAATAATAACAACAATTGATAACTGATGAATGCATTATTCATTATAGCTATTTTTTTTATTGTCATTCTTCTCATCTTATCTCTCACCACTTGTATCTAATACTTTCATCAAGAAAATCAAGAAATTGAAGCCTACTCCCTTCAAGACATAGAAATCCCACTTCTTCAAGCTCTACCTAGAGCAATAGTGATCAATTGGCCATCATTGTACCCTGACTCTGTGACATCACTATATCCTGTGGTATATATCAAAAGATATATATAGACATAGTAGTCCATTAGATAATTAACTCTTTGAATTAATAAAACCCTCCTTCTATCCAAACATATCTAATCTAGCCTCATCTGGAACTGCCACTCCATCAGTGTGCATTACACAGCAAGAATGGATAGATGTTCTAAATGCTTTACAAAATACTGAGCAGCAACTTATACAAGTAAATGCTGAAAGAACCCAATTAGAAGCTGACCTTAGAATTGCAGCACAATAACTCAATGATGCTATAATTAAATGACAGGAAGTAGAAAATTGCTTCAAACAACTTCTTGGTTTATACCAATGGACAGCAACTATCTTCCATGACCAAGAACCTCCTCAACCATTTATAGAATCTTCAAAAATAGAAGTATTCTTAAATCCTGGAAATTACAATAGATTCCTGTCCAAATTTGAAGAATGGTGGACCAAAGCTAGAGCATGGATTGATTGCAATCCTAAACAATTCACCAATTCAACCTCAAGCATGGCCAAACTAGGAACCTTTATTACTGAAATAAATGTCAAAGCATATGCCTATGCAATCCTATCAAGACTAAAAGGATTCAAAGATTCACATTTTGCTGAAATAGAAATTGCTAAGCTCACAAATGGAACCACCAAGCTTACAAGTTGGCAGTGCATAACAAGGAAGATTGAAGAAACCTTCCAACTTCAGTTGCAAAAAGACTAGACAACTAGAAAAATTAGCCAGTATAAGCAAGACCATCTCTTAACAGATATATTCATATTTAAATGGCAGATTCTCTTCTATTAATCCCATATATCTGAACAATTTGGAATTTGGTTATTTGAAAACAATACAAAGAAGGATATCATAGAAGGGATGTTCTGAACCAAACAATGGAAAAATACTGTAGAAAAAACAATCCAAATCATTCAAAAAATCAGCTGCACAAAAGAAGAGTACTATCTCTTCTCTCAACCTAAAAAATTCTCTTCATATTAGTCCAGATGCAATGAATACACTATGGATGTAGATGTATTAGAAATCACAAAATATTATAACTGCAAAGAAGAAAAACATTGGATAGACAAATGCTCAAAAAATATTACATATATCACAAGACATGAAGACATTCACACCTTTGCAAGTTTCATCCAATGAATAGATCAAAGTTCACCAAAGAACTTAGATCAAAAGGAAAGTCAAAAGACAAGAATTGAAGATTCAAAAAACCTAGAAAAGTTTGAGCCATAAACATAGATTTAGACTCCAACTCTGAATCAGAAGACTCTGAATCTTCAGAACCAGGAGATAAAGACCTTCCATATGCCATCAGAGGCATGAATTACAAAGAAATGAAGGCATTTTTCTTTGATATGAAAGACTCCAAACACAAGGAAAAAGCCCCTTAGACTTAAACCCTCAGGATGTTCAAGTCTGTAAAACCAGTTCCAAACAAACTATGCAAACTCCTTTATCTTTAAAATTTCCAATTCAAAAAACATCTGGAAATGCAAAAATCTCCACCTATAAATCAGAACATGCTACAGGACTAGACCTTTATTCATCCAAATCTAAAGATATTCTACCAGGACAGCAAGCTGTCATTAACACTAATATCCAAGTGGTAATATTCAATGATGCCTATAGAAGAATTGCCCCTAGAAGTGGCCTAGCAGTCAAATCTAGAATCCATACCAGTGCAGGAGTCATAGACTCTGATTACCAAGATAACCTCATGGTTCTATTAATCAATCAGGAAACAGAAACATTCAAGGTAAATCCAAGTGATCAAATTGTACAACTTATTATAGAAAGAATCCACTCTCTTGAAGTAGTTGAAGTAGCTGAGCTATCAACAATGAAAAGAGCAGACAAAAAATTTAGATCTACAGGAATTAATCTATGTACTTCATCCTTCAAAGATCTCAAAATTAGATCTTTTGCAAAATAAGATGTTATTATATCTATCCAAATTGCCCCTTTTATATTTCAGTATTGATTCACTAAAGCATCTGCTTTATTAGATAGTGGAGCAAATACCACATTCATTGATCAAACATGGGCCAAGAAAATACAACTATTCCTTAAATAGCTTTCAAAACCAATAAAAGTTTACAATGTAGATGGAATACTGAATTCTGCTGGAAACATTACCCATACAGCAGAAATTCTTATAGACTATCAAGGACATTGTGAATGTGTCACTGCTAAAGTCACTGACTTAGGAAAACACCAACTCATTCTTGGTTATACATGGTTTAAATACCATAACCCAGAAATTGATTGGACAATTAGAACAGTCAAATTGACAAGATGCCCATTAAACTGTCACATGTTAAATGATAAATCCATATTTATACATCAAATCAAATCAGAGTAAAAAGATTTAATTTGACATATTCAAACCCTCAAAAAAAAAGATCCTTTCAAATCAAAGGAGATCCCAGTGGAAGAACTCATCAAAAGAGCATCACAAATATCTCCACATCTTCTCAAAGAAAGAATCAGAATACATGCCCCTCAGGAAATCATAGAACCATGCCATAGATCTCAAATATTTTTTTGAATCAAAGAAAGGCTGAATTATTTCTCTCTTTCTTGATGAACAACAAGAAGTAACCAACTTCATTGACAATCAATTACACAAAAGATATATCAGACCAAGTAAATCTTCACAAACATCACTAGTATTCTTTGTCTCAAAGAAAGATGGATGAAAAAGAATGGTGCAAGATTATTGTTATTTTAATGAACACATCATCAAGAACAACTATCCATTACCACCCATCTCCCAACTTGTCAACAAGTTCAAAGGTGTGAAGCTTTTCACAAAAATGGATTTATATTGGAAATATGATAATGTATGCATCAAAGAAGGCAACAAATGGAAAGCCACTTTCACATGCCACAGAGGATTCTACAATCCACTTGTAATATTCTTTGGACTCTACAACTCTCTAGTAACCTTTCAAACTATGATGAACAAAATATTCACAGAAATGGATGCAACAGTTGTTATCTATATGGATGACCTCATGATCTTTACAAAGACCAACAGTCTAGAAGAACACAACAAAATAGTTCTTCAAGTCCTCAAACTCTTAGATGAAAATGACCTCTTTGTTAAATCCAAAAAGTGCATCTTTCAAACTAAAAAAGTTGAATTTCTTGAAATGATTGTAAATAAAATAGAATCAAGATGAATAACACAAAAGTGAAAGCTATCCTCAAATGGCCAATAGCTTTTGTCAAAGTCATTAGAAGCTTCCTTGAACTAGCAAACTTTTACCAAAGATTCATCAATAGATATTTCAAACTTACAAGATCTCTTATCAATCTAATCAAGAAAGACATACCATTTATTTGGACACAATTACAAGAATTAGCCTTTAACAAACTTAAACAAAGATTCACCATGGCTCCAATTCTTGCATATCCAGACATAGATGTATAGTTTTGCTTAGAAACAGATACCTTAGATTTTGCATCAGATGCAGTACTGTCAATCCAAATAAACAACAAATGGCACCCAGTCACATTCTCCTTCTACTCCTTCAATCTTGCAGAACACAATTATCCTATAGCTGATAAGGAAATGCTTAGTGTCATTAGGGCATTAGAACAATGGCAACATTATCTTGAAGGAGTACACCAAGAATTTGAAATATAGAATGATCATGTGAATCTCCAATGGTTCATGAAACAATAAAATCTAAACTGAAGACAAGCATGATGGACCCAATATCTATCAAGACTCAACTTCAAATGGATTCATAAAGCAGGCACTCAAATAGTAAAAGAAAACATCTTATCTAGAAGAGAAGACCATGCAGATGGTATAGATCAAGACAATTAAGGAATACAACTAATTTCTGACACTATAATCACAACAATTCAAATCACCATAGATGACTCATCCATCCTAAAAGAAGTCTCAAAGATAAAAGAACTGTGATATAATAATCACAAACTCATTATACCAGATGATTATGAACTAAAACTAGAAATCCTCTGACTGCATCACAATACACCTATTGTAGGACATTCAGGTTACAACAAAATACTCAAATTGATCCAGCAATCATACATATGGCCACAACTACTGATATTTGTGAAAGATTATATTTTACACTGTGATCATTGTACAAGATTCAAGGACTCAAATCTTGCAACCTCAGGAAAACTTCAACCACTCTCAATTCCTAATAGATCTTGGCAAGACATCTCAGCAAACTTTATCACAAATTTGCCAGAATTCAATGAATACAACTCTATATTGGTCATAGTTGATAGATTTTCAAAGGAAACAGAATTCATCCTCTGCAACAAGTCCATTACAGCACTTGAGACAGCAAAACTCTATCTAACACATGTCTGGAAAATCCATGGCCTTCCCCAAATGATAACCTCAGATTGTGAACTACAATTCATATTGCATACCATAAAAGACTTGTACAAAAGGCTAGAAATCATGCCAAAACTTTCTATAGCCTTTTATCCACAAATAGATGGACAAATAGAACAAATGAATTGTAATCTTCAACAATATCTTTGTATCTTCACATCTAAAAAACAACACAAATGGATTGAATGGCTATCAATTACATAATTCTTATACAACTCAAAAAGGTAAACCTCTATATAGAAGGCACCTTTTGATGTCATACATTCCTACATTCCTTGACTTGGATTCAAACAGCATCAGTCAAAAGCACCTACTGCCAATGACTTTGTTGACAAAATCAAAGACACAATTGAACAAGTCAAATACAATTTGACAAAAGCACAATCACATATGAAAGCACAAGCAGACAAATGCTACTCAACAGCACTCCAATATGCTATTGGCAATAAAGTCTGGCTTTCAATAGAAAATCTAAAATTACCCCATGCATTATGCAAATTAATAGAACAATGGATTAGACCATATGACACCATTGATATAAAAGAAACTAATGCCTACAAGCTTCATCTTTCATCTTCAATGAAGATTCATCCAGTTAAAAATGTATTGCACATTAAACCATACAAAGAACACCTTATTGGACAACTCACATTCAAACCTAGACCAGTTCTGGTTACAGAAGATTGTGAAAAACAATATGAAGCTGAACTCATTGTTGATTCAAGATTTAAAAATAGATGCCTTAAATATCTAGTTCACTGGAAAGGATATGAAGATGATGAATGCATATGGGAACCAGCTGCTAACCTCAAAAATGCACCAGATATAGTAGCAAAGTTCCACAAATCAAAACCAAGTGCACCTTGAAAACTTCAAATAATCAAAGCACAATTTTTCAACATTTTCTACTATTGTGGAAAATCAGTATCTAAATGGTCAATACTTCCTTTCAATCACCTGGAAGTTGATCTTTAAAAAGGAGATCATGTTACAAACACTATCTCTCTCTCTATTTTATTCTTATTTTTCCACTATTTTTTCTAGACTCTCCTCCTTATTTTCTCCAACTCAAGTCTTCACAGGTCACATGACTTACACAGCCACACCACTTGACAAGTCACATGATGGGCACATCTAGACCCATGATATCATCAATGACATCATAGCCCAGATCTATCAAGTATAGCTAAAGAGCTAAACTCTTATCTCTTATTACTTATCTATGACATCATATCTTCAATCCAGATGCAGCCCTTATCTCAAGATAATGACTCATCAAAGCACAGCACTGACTCATCACTCAGTCAGCAATCTATAGCCTTGCTTTGTTAAGCCAATGGCATAAGTTGCTTGTATCTTACATCATATACAAGAGTTAGGTTAGTTATCTTTGACCAATAGAATATGATACAGTTATCTATTTACCTATTCTAATGTAATCCAAGCTCTGCTTCAGAGTTCTAATTGAATAGTATATAAGACAGCCAAACTGGAGGTGTCCTTTCTAGTCTTGTCCTCCTTGGAGTTTTCCTCACTTTCTATTGGATAATCTCCACTGTTCAGAGGTATAGTGGCAGATTCTCTGGATGTCTGGACTCAGATTAACACTTACTTTAGCATCTCCTGCCTACTGTCTTATCAGCAACTGACCAATATTACCTTTGGAGTCTAGCAAGATTCAAATAGTAAGTTGGCCATTTCAAGATAAATGTTGAACTCTACATTTAAATTTTAGAGGATAGGTTGCAACAAACTCTTTAACATTATAGATTAACTCCAAATGACATTGTTTTTTAACAAGACAATGACTCCAAGCATATCAGCAGAAGGGCCAAGGAGTGGTTTGCTAATCATGGATTTGAGGTTATGGTATGGCCAGTTCAGTAACCAAACCTTAACCCCATAGAACATCTATGACTCCCTTTCAAAAAAAGGCTGGCTAAGTATCCAAAGCCATCCTTAAGAATAGTGGAGTTTTGAAATAAAGTGCAAACAGAGTGGAAGAAGATTGAAGTGAAGGAATGTCAGATATCAATTGAAAGTATGCCTAGAAGAATTGAGGAGATTATTAAAATCAAGGATATACTTCATACTAGTTTGTGATACCTTTGGTACAGCAACAAAACTGTTCCAATGTGTATACTGGATAAATTTGGCACTATTGACTAATATAGAAAGGATTACATAAGCAATGTATATACTTTTGGAAAGCCCTTGATCAGAGCTTTCTAATGATATTTGAGTTTATGAGTCTAGCATCAAAAATACTCTAGTTATTTGCTTCATAATCAAAATATTACATATAGTGGAATAGTTTTGTTGCTCAGTGTAAATACTGAAGCAAGATAAAGGAAATAAATAAAATATAACAGTAGATAAGATAGGTGTTGATTAAAGCAGAAATAAAAAGTAGAAGATAAGAGGGATCAGAAAAGGAGCATCCAAAGATATGCAGAGTAAAAGTAAAGATATATAAAGAATAGATATTAAGATGTGGTAATGGATCTAGAAGTATTTACTAAGATTGTGAAGTAAGTTCTGGAGTTTGTCAGAGTTGGATTCAGAAATATCTAATAAAATCTAAAGTATTATTCTAAATTTGTAGTTTGGCTATTATTGAAGTCTAAAAATGCTATTGACTATAGTGGGTAAAAAGTGTAACAAATATATAACAGCCTATGATATATATGGAAGAAAGAAGAGAATAAACAAGACCAAATGACAATGAAAAGAGAATGGTGAAACAAAACAACTCTGTTGATGAGATTCTATAATACCAATGCATTCTCTGGTCTAATGGAGTAGTACTTGGAACTTATCTGGTGCTTTCCAGAAACAAAAAACCAAGAGATGGGCAGAACTGGATAGTGTTGATAATGATTTTGATATTATTTGTCTTTGTTTGCAAAAACAATGCATATATTATTCTCATTTTCAAAGGCAATATCAAATTTACTATTATAAATAGAAAAAAAAAAAAAAAAAAAAAAAAAAAAAAAAAAAAAAAAAAAAAAAAAAAAAAAAAAAAAAAAAAAAAAAAAAAAATCAAATTGAATGATATTAGATCAAGATATTTTGTAAGATTCAGGAAAAGAATCACCTGGGAGAGCATTATAACCCTTGTTATTATTGATAGAAAAGGCTAATACTAGATATGCAAAACACATAGAAGATGAAACAGCCAACTTACTACTTGGATCTTATAAGACTCTAAAGGACAATATCAGTCAATTGCTGATAAGACAATAGGCAGGAGATGCTAAAGTAAGTGTTAACTTGAGTCAGGGTGTCCAGGAAATCCATCACTATATCTCCAGACAGTAGGAATAATCTAATAGGAAGTAGAAGAAACTTCAAGGAGAACAAGACTAGGAGGGACACCTCTAGTTTGGCTGCCTTATATAGTATTCAATTAGAACTCTAAAGCAGAGCTTGGATTACATGAGGGCAGGTAAATAGATAACTGTATCATATCCTATTGGTCAAAGATAACTAATCTAACTCTTGCACATGGTACATAATAAGAATAGCTTATGCCATTGATTTGACAAAGCAGGGCTGTGGATTGCTGACTAAGCAATGGATCAGTGCTGTGCTTTGATGGGTCATTATCTTGAGATAAGGGCTATGCTAGGGTTGAGGATATAATGTCATAGATAAGTAATAAGAGATAAAAGTCTAGGCCTTTGGCTGTGTTTGATGGATCTGGACTATGATATTATTGATGATGTCATGGGTCTGGATGTACCCATCATGTGACTTGTCATGTTATGTGGCTGTGTAAGTCACATGATCTGTGGAGATTTGAGTTGGAGAAAATGGAGAGAAGAGTAAGAGAAAAATAGTAGAAAAATAAGAATAAAATAAAGAAGATATATAGCATTTGTAACATAATCCCCTTTTTAAAGATCAACTTTCAGGTGATTGAAAGGAAGTATTGACCTTTTAGATATTGGTTTTTCACAATGGTAGAAAATGTTGAAGAATTGTGTTTTGATTATTCAAAGTTTTCAAGGTGCACTTGGTTGTGATTTGTAAAACTTTGCAATTGCATCTGGTGTGTTTTTGAGATTAGCAGCTGGTTTCCATATGCATTCATCTTCTTTGTAACCCTTTCAATGGACTAAATATTCAAGGTGTCTATTTTTGAATCTTAAATCAATGATAAATTCAACTTCATATTGTTTTTCACAATCTTTTGTAATCAGAACTGGTTTGGATTTGAATGTGGATTGGCCTATAAGGCATTCTTTGTATGGTTTGATATGCAATACATTTACAACTGGATAAATTTTCATTGAAGATGGAAGGTGAAGTTTATAGGCATTGGTTTCTTTTGTATCAATAATATCATATGGTCCAATTTATTTTTCCATTAATTTGTGTAAAGCACAAGGTGACTTTAGGTTTTTTGTTAAAAGCCAGACTTTATCACCAATAACATATTGTAGTGCTATTGAGTAGTATTTGTCTGCTTGGGCTTTTATGTATAATTGTACTTTCAACAAATTGGTCTTGACTTGTTCAACTGTGTTTTTGATTTTGTCAATGAAGTCATTAGCAGCAGGTGCTTTTGACTGATGTTGTTCAAATCTGAGTCAAGGTATATAGGAACATGTAACATTAAAAGGTGCCTTTTGTATAGAGATTTGCCTTTTTGAGTTGTATGAGAATTGTGCAATTGGTAACCATTGAACACATTTGTATTGCTTTTCTGATGTAAAGATATAAAGGTATTGTTGAAGGTCACAATTCATTCATTCAATTTGTCCATCTGTTTGCAGGTGAAAGGCTATGAAGAGTTTTGATGTGATTTCTAGCCTTTTATACAGATCTTTTATGATATGTGATGTGAATTGTGGTCCACAATCTGAAGTTATTGCTTTGGAAAGGCCATGGATTTTCCAAACATGTGTCAGATAAATTTTTGCTGTTTTGAGTGCTATAATGGACTTGTTGTAAGGTATGAATTTAGTTTTTTTTGAAAATCTATCGACTATAACCAATATGGAGTTATATTCATTGGATTCTGGCAGGTCTGTGATAAAGTCTGTGAAGATGTCTTGCCATAGTCCATTATGAATTGGGAGTGGTTGAAGTTTTCCTAAAGTTGCAAGATTTGAGTCTTTGAATCTTGTACAGCAGCCACAGCATAAGATATAGTCTATCACAAATGTTGATAGTTGTAGCCATGTGTATGATCATTGGATCAGTTCTAGTATTTTATTGTGACCTAGGTGTCTTGCAATGGATGTATTATGGTATAATCAGAGGATTTCCAGTTTTAGTTTGTAGTCATCTGATATGATGAGTTTGTGATTGTTATAGTGTGGTTCTTCCATTTTGAAGACTTCTTTTAAGATGAATGAGTTATCTGTGGTAATTTGAACTGTTTTGATCATGAAATTAGGGATAAGTTGGATTTCTTGATTATCTTGATTTACTCTATCTGTATGGTCATCTCTTCTGGATAAACTGTCTGCTTTTACCATTTGAGTGCCTGCTTTATAGATCCATTTGAACTTAAATCTTGATAAATATTGGGTCCATCTTGCTTGTCTTCAGTTTAGATTTTGATGTTTCATGAACCATTGAAGGTTGTATAATCATTCCATATTTCAAATTCTTGATGTGCTCCTTTAAGGTAATGTCACCATTGTTCCAATGCTCTAATAACACTGAGCATTTCCTTGTCTACTATAGGATAGTTGTGTTCTGCAGGATTAAAGGAGTAGGAGGAGAATGTGACTGGATGCCATTTATCATTTATTTGAATTGATAGGACTGCATCTGATGTGAAATCTGAAGCATCTGTTTCAAGATGAAATTGTACATCAATATCTGGATATGCAAGGATTGGAGCCATAGTGAATCTTTGCTTAAGTTCATTAAAGGCTAATTCTTGTGATTGTGTCCAAATAAATGGTATGTCTTTCTTGATTAGATCAATGAGAGGTATTGCAAGTTTGAAATATCCATTGATGAATCTTCAATAGAAGTTTGCTAGTCCAAGGAAGCTTCTGATGGCTTTGATGGAGGAAGGTGTTGGCTATTTGAGGATAGCTTTACTTTTATGTTATCCATCTTAATTCCACTTTCATTTACAATTATTCCAAGAAATTTGACTTCTTTGATTTGAAAGGTACACTTTTCTGGTTTGACAAAGAGGTTATTTTCATCTAAAAGTTTGAGGACTTGAAGAATTACTTTGTTGTATTCTGTTAGATCATTGATCTTCACATAGATCATGAGGTCATTTATACAAATGACAACTGTTGTGTCCATTTCTGTAAATATTTTCATTTATTATGGTTTGGAAGGTTTCTGGGGAGTTGCAGAGTTCAAAAAATATTACAAGTGGTTTGTAGGATCCTCTATGGCATGTGAAAGCAGCTTTCCATTCATTGCCTTCTTTAATACATACATTGTTGTATTTCCAACATAAATTCATTTTGGTGAAGAGCTTTGTATCTTTAAGCTTATCAACAAGTTGGGAGATAAGTGGTAATGGGTAGTTGTTCTTGATGGTGTATTTGTTAAGATAGTGGTAATCTTGCATCATTTTTTTTGTCCATCTCTCTTTGGAATAAAGAATACTGGTGATGTTTGTAGAGATTTGCTTGGTCTAATATATCCTTTTTGAAGTTGATCATCAATAAAGTTGGTTACTTCTTGTTGTTCATCAGGAGAGAGAGGGATTATTCAATCTTTCTTCAGTTCAAAAGAATCTTCAAGATCTATAACATGGTCCCAAGGTTTTCTAAGAGGCATGTATTCTGATTCCTTCTTTGAGAAGACATGAAGATACTTGTGATATTCTTTTGGAACAAGTTCTTCCACTAGAGTCTCCTTTGATTTAAAAGAGTTTTCCTTCTTGAGGGTTTGGATATGTTGAATTGAATCTCTTTCTTCTGATTCAATTTGTTGTACAAATGCAGATTTATCATTTAACATGTAACAGTTTGTAGGGCATCTTGTTAGTTTGACTGTTCCAGTTGTCCAATCAATTTCTGGGTTATGATATTTGAGTCATGTGTAATCAAGGATGAGTTGATATTTTCCTAAGTCAGTGACTTTGGCAATAACATATTTACAGTATCTTTGATAATATATGAGGATTTCTACTGCATGGATAATGTTTCCAGCAGAGTTTGGTATTCCATCTACATTATAGACTTTTATAGATTTTGGAAGCTGTTTAAGAGGTAGTTGGATTTTCTTAGCCCATGTTCAGTTAATGAACATGATGTTTGCTTCACTGTCCAATAAAGCAGATCCTTTAACAAATTGATAATGAAATCAGAGAGGAGCAATTTGAATAGGCCTAATAATGTCTTGTTTTGTAAAGGATCTGATTTTGAGATTTTCAGAGGATGAAGTGCATAGGTTAATTCCTATAGATCTGAATTTTTTGTCTGCTCTTTTCATTGTAAATAGCTCAGCTACTTCAACTACTTTGAGAGAGTGGATTTTCTCTATGATGAGTTGTGCAATTCAATCACCTATGTTTATCTTGAATGTTTCTGTTTCTTGATTGATTAATAGAATCATGAGATTATCTTGGTAATCAGAGTCTATAACTCCTACACCAGTATGAATTCTAGATTTAACAGCTAGACCACTTCTAGGAGCAATTTTTCCATAGGCATCTAAGGGTATTGCCACTTGAATATTAGTGTCTGAAATAGCCAACTTACTACTTGGATCTTATGAGACTCCAAGACAGGAGATGCTAAAGTAAGCATTAACCTGAATCAAGGTATCCAGGGAATCTGTCACTATATCTCCAAACAATGGAAATAACCTAGTAAGAAGTGAAAGGAACTCCAAGGAGGATAAGACTGGAAGAGACACCTCTAATTTGACTGCCTTAGTGGCCAAAGCTAGAGACTTGTTGTCACTAGTCTTGTTCTTTTATTTCTAGTCTACCATATTATATTATATTAAGTAGATAAGGTAGATAATGATTAAAGCAGAAATGAAAGTAAGAGATTAGAGGGATTTAGAAGGATTAAAAGGAGTATCTGGAGTTGGGTGGAGTAAATCAGAAATAGTATATAAAGCAAAGATTAATATATTATAATAGTAGTATTCTGGATATTAAGTCCAAATGAATTAGCTTTGGAGTTGTTTGGAGTTATCTAATGAAGTCCAAAATGAATATACTAAGGTTTGTAGTTTAACTAATGGTGAAGTCTGAAGGTGCCAATGACTATATTAAGGTGAAAGTGTAATAAAGGCAATGATGGATTTAATTGTACATCAAGCATGAGCAACAGGTCCACAAAGATCTTGAAGCATGGAAATGGAATAGTTGAGGATGGTACAAAGTTCAAAAATGGCAAGGATATGATTTCCTTTCAAGAACAAGACTTACTGTTTTCAGAAAAATGATCCTATGGAATTGTGTGATAGTTGAGAAGATGTACAAAGTAATGGTATATTATTAAAGTGATACAAAGACAAACATGCCTAGCCTGGAACTCCATCCAGTGTCTTGCAAGATTGGAAGGAGATCATTCAAGACAAATAATAAATTGATGTCATCATCTATAATAAAACATTTGAGATTGAGTCCTTTCCAAAGAGTATTTTTTTGGAAATGAGAGTGAGTGATAATGAAGGAAAGAAGAAAGAGATGAAGTGGAGGAACTGATTGTCCATATCTATTGGATCTCTAATAATCTTCTTTTTTCCATATTTTTATATCTCCTTGACTTATTTTTCTTTTTTAAAAAGCATGAATTTCTTGATTTGCTTTAAGGTATCTGAACAAGTAGGAATTGTGACAGTGCAAAAACAATTATCCAAGTTGAGAAGAACTATGAAATTCCTAACAAGAAACCAGACAAACTAAAAAAGAGAGAACATGATGAGAAAGGATATTAAAGAAAGGAAAAGACTACTTGCCATCTTAAGGGCAATAAGAACAAGATTTTTGAGAAGATCTGGATGACTGCAGAATATACAAACTATCTCTATGGTGAGAGATCCAATCTTTCAAAAACTGTTGAGAATGCATTGTATATTTCTAATAGTATGGTAGCATGGATCACATGACCACAACAGTACATATAATGCAAACTTAGTAGCTGAGTTTGAATATATCTCTCTACTTTGAACTACAACCATCCTCAGCTATAATTGTGTACAGAAATCCTTTGGTAAATACCAATGGACTTTACTTTATGCATTATATATCCATTTAATAGATTATAAGCTCCAATGGTATATAACAAGTAATATTGTAAAAGTGACTATATCATCTGTTGTTAACTAGAGTCAATGCTCACCTTATGCTTACACTAATATCTATTCATCAAAAGATAGCAGAACACAATGCTTGAATTCCACTTGCTTTTATAGTTCACTATCTGGATAAAAGAAGACCATGCCAATTTATTGTATAGAGGATATATGCTCATTGTTACACTTTCTATCTTAATATTACACTTTCACCTTAATATAATCATTGGCATCTTCAGACTTTACCAGTAGTCAAACTACAAACCTTAGTATACTTATTTTGAACTTTATCAGACAACTCCAGACAATTCCAGAGCTAATTCATTTGGACTTAATATTTCAAAATACCAACATATTAATCTCTACTTTACACACTATGTCCAACTTTATTCTAACCAACTTTGGATGCTTCTTTTTAAATCCCTTTAATCACCTGCTTTCATTTCCACTTCAATTATTATCTATTTTTACCTACTTAACATAATGTAATATAGTAGACTAGAAATAAAAGAACAAGACTGGTGACAACAGGCCCCTATCTTTGGCCATTTGATTTCTCACTCCTGATGTGCAGTTTAAAACTAACCCTCATCTCCTCCATCTCCTCTTTCTTCCCTCCATTTTCTATCAGCTCCTCTCTCTTCTACTTAGTAGTCAAGTGGTCCCTTATGTGTCCTACATGTTTGGTATCACTCATGTTGTTGCTTCTTCTAGAACTCAGTTATTATGTTGAACTTCAAGAACAATTTTATCTATACTTCCATCTTCAATGGAATTGGCTATAAATCCTGGTAGTTCATTATGAAGGTACAGCTCCAGGCAACTGATTGCCTCTGGATTAACTCTACCATTAATGTGAAATCTGAGAAAAGGAACTTCTTTGTCAGTTGATTCAGAGCCCAAGATATGATTATTGGTCAAACTATACTTCACACTCACTGCTTCTGAAAACATTTGATTGATCCACTGCCCACTAATGCTTGGGACTTGAGGAATCCTAATGAAATTTATGGGTCCTACATCATAGATGAGGATTGCATGGGCTCCTTTCTCATCCATCTGGTAACATCCCTTCCAGCTATAGGGGAACCAGGTCTCTCCAACTATATGATTGTTGAGAATGATGCTGTGTTCTTGGACTTGGAGATGGAGATGGCCAGATACATTGATCCACTTCCAGCTTTCCTTGATGATGATTCAATAATGATTGCTAAAATAGCTGATCTCATAGATAATATGTCATCATTTTGTGTTGCACCACATGCACTCTTGCACAATAATATACTTACATTCCCTTCATTTGAGTATGTACACCATAAGGCTCATGACTTTGATTGTGGATACAAGAAGCCTCCATATGGATTTTTAACTTAGGCACTTCCATATACTTTATCTCCTGGTGCTGACTTTGTTGAGTAGCATTCTCGGTTGATGGATTGCTTAGGACCAGTGCAGTTTCCGATATACGATAAACTAGTCCTCCCCTTTCCAGGAGGGGCGACGGAAATAGAAGAGCATCCGCTCGTCGGGTTACTGAGTGTGGCCGCGAATATCAAGGTGGACAAGTTGGATTATATACATACTTGACGGTACTCGTACATGATTAGATAGTCTGAATCTCGCGCTTTGCCCGAATCTCTATCTATGTCCCTTGCGGTGAAGTATTCTTTTCTACCTCTGGGGTGAGGCCACAGCCAATGACATTTACCACTCATCAACGACTTCAATAATTCTTGATAAGGCGTACCACAGCTTGCGATTCTGTCTCCCCGTCCTGACGGTCGATCACCTTGGCAAGCATCTACAAAAGTGAATCGTTCATGCTCATGAGCAACAATGCACCACAACAAAACACAAATGGAAAGAGGGAGGTTACCTGATTGGTGTTGATAAAGCTGTCTACTATCTCCCGCCCGAGCACCTCCTTGATGGCGGTGGCGGCGGCTAAATTCCGCCTCGCCTCGACGATATCCAACGGCAGGCGGGTTGTAATGCCGAGCGCTTCTCTCTCCTCGGTTGTCAGTCCGGCGGCTGTCCGGGAATCGTCCAGACTCTTGACCAAGAGTGCGAGGTCGTCTCTGACGCCGAGGGCACCGCACGCCAGGATGGCCGCGATGGCTAAGTAAGGATTGGACGTGCCATCGATGGGCCTGATCTCAAAGTTGCGCGAGGAGGGCGTCGACACTCTCGTGAGCCGGACTGGGACCTCACGGTTGTCGACTCCCCAGCAGAGCCACGTGCCGCCAGACCATATGCCGTCCAACATGCGGGCGTAGGAAGCCGAGAGCGGGAGGGTGAACGCGATCACAGATGGGAGGTGGTGCATAAGACCAGCGAGGAACGCAGACTCGATGGGCGTGAGGAGGTTGGTGCGAGCAGACGTGCGCAGGCCTGGCCTTTCCCCGCGTACAGATACGTGGATGTGAGCGCCACTTCCGGCTGCAATGCACGTTTGATTAGTACATGGTGGAGCTGTAAACCCGAATCACTAACTGCTGTCCAAAGCTAGTCTGGGTGCGAACGTAGCGCGCAGACCATGCTTATTCGCGATGTTGTAGATGATCTCGCGGGTGTGGACGAGTGCATCGGCAGCCTCGAGGGGGGGCATGGGTCCGGTGACGACTTCGTACTGAAACAAGGGAGGACGTTCAGTGAAGTTTGAGATCAATAACTAGAGTGCCTGGGCGAACCTGTCCTGGGCCGGCCTCGGAATGGTACATCTGAAGCTCGATCCCGTCCACTTGAATGGCATCTGCAATTTCTTCCAACACACGAGTTTCGACATTTCCCGTGGTAATCGCAGTAACCGTAGAATACTGGTGTTCGCTCACGAAAACGAGCGGGTCGATCGATTCGACGAGAGTAAATTCGGTCTCGACGCCGACCAAGAACTGGATGCCGAGCTCGTGTGCCGCATAACTGAGGGACTGGGCATTCAGCAGTATAAGCTACTGTAATGCAGGTCACTCACTGTGTTAAGCGGGACAAGACCGTGCGAGGACACAAGGGAACGAGGAAAGATGGTCCGCTGGGAAGTGAAATGGGCACCTGCTCTTGGAAAAACCCGTGGAAGACGGCGTGACCGGGAGCGTAGCTACAGTGCCGGAACGAAGAGAAATCAATCACATAAATATGTTCTCCAGTGGCGCTAAACCCAGGTGCGAGGCTGAGGACTACCATTCCAAGGACTCCTTTGGCCACCAGAACACCGGGCCGTTCCAGGTCGAGGAGCTTGCGGAAGTAGGAGACCGGCAAGACTCGACAGCGGACCTGATTGTTCAGGTCCACCCATTGGATGCGGACATATCGAATGCCGTGGGCCTCAAAGGCGGGGGTAAAGTCAGGATGTGGTCTGCGTAGGGCGCCATTTTGTGGAGTTGACTCTTTCAAAACGGCAGGGGCCATCAGCTTCGGGTAGGAGATGTATAGATGAGTCCTGGAGGGGGCCGGATGAAGTCTCAAAAAAAAATGTGAGTCGCTGATAGAACGCTTGGCTTATGTAGAACGCAGGGATGGCGTCGTAACGAGGCGAATGTGGTGATTGACAGAAAGGATAACACCATGACCCCGTGGAGTCCGGAGGTACAAGATAAAACCGGGAGGCTAATTCGACAGTCCATCTACACCGAGTCAGAGAGTGGTGTTTCATCCGCAGTCAGTGATTTGCGATATGTCCATGAAATGCATGACGCACATGATGAGCACATGTCGACAATCGATAGGACGAAGGTCACCACTGCGACAAGCCTGAGGCTGATAAGTTTTTCGACTTGAGCACTTGCGGAAATACTACGCATCTTCAAGTTGCAAATGGGCTGGCAGTGAGTCATGCATCAAAAAACACAGCCGCCCAAACTATAAAATGTACGGGTGCCAACACATTCTTACGATCATTTCGCCTAAGACTCTTCAGAATCGGTGTTCTTCCCACACGGCTACTTTCTGACCGTCTACAGTAATACTTGGCAACTACTGCCGTGGTCTCAGAGGCATCTAAACATTCTGCCGAGTCAAGTTCCAAGGACTGTCATCACGGCTGATGCGGGCCTTGATCGTCAACTTGGACTCGAGCAGATGATTGAACAAGAAGCCAGGTTTTTGTTAGCAGTCTGTATAACATCGAGGATCAAGGAAGAGTGAGGAGCCTGATGGAAGCTTAGAAGACTCGATTAGGCAAGATGATCTTCAGGATCCTCAAACAATATTGAACGATGTCTCCTGCTTCTGGAAGATGTGGGAGATGCTGTCTTCCTCGAAAAGTGCTAATCACAGTCTACAGAAATGTGTGAAGTGGAGACTTAGCGAGTCAAAATGCGAAGTTCATGTTGAACTTGTTCTTGGCAAGTTTGTTCTTTGTCTTCGCCCCCCATCATAGCAAGGTAGTATGAACCAGCTCGACTCCGATTCGTCTCCATGCCCCTACTTTTGCTCCGCTGCAATTACGGTCCCATGTTAAGAAACCTCGCAAAAAAGGAGGTCCTTGTACCTCTAGTTTGTGTCAGCGTGGTGTGGCTCTGCGGTGCTCGCGCGCCAAGTGCTTGACACACTGTCTTAGAGCTGGTGAATGTTCATTCCATTGAGCACCAAATATTGAGCGATGTCGGTCAGGTTTTATCACTGATCCGGTCCCAGACACGCTAGTCATGGCCCCTCCTTCCCTCGAGTGTGGTGCTTTTCACTGCTGTGGTCGCCTCAAAGCGCTAACACAGTCGCTTGCAGTATTGAATTTCCGCCTTCGATACCGCTGTGGACGCCCTCTTCATCGCGGGATGGGTTCCCTTCTGAAACGCCTTCTTTTCAAGAGTCTCTGCCACAGATGTCAGACCAGTTGGATCTTCTTTGGTTATAAGACCCCCGTAGGCGTTCCAGGCAACCGGTTGAACAAGAACGACTTGCAGCGGAAATGGAGTTAGCCGTACAACAACGGTTTTTATTGCATTGGCATGATGCAGTAAGTGTAGTTCATACCCCCGATGTGTGTTGTACACTTCAGACGGCCATAGGATGGCCTTCCCGAGAAACTGGAATGGGTCACCGACTGTCCCTACTTTCCTCTATACCAGTTGAACATAGTTTTTGTTAAGTCTCTTGGTGACAACATCACGAAGATCGATGTTTTGAAGAGAAATACATGAAGTGGGTTCCTACGAACATACATCACATTTTCGAGTTGGAGACGAAATTTTTGTTCACCCTCATGGTGTCACCCGATGTCTCGACTTCGATGTCCAATTCAAAATTGCAAAGCACCTTCAACTGCGATCCAACGCGAAAGCGAAATGGGACAATTTACGGGCAACGATGCAGTCTTTGGCCTCTTCGCCCTCGCTGTTCCCCAAGTAAGGAATGAAATCAAGGCTGAAGAGAGCCATGTTATAGTGACGAGCAACATGCGAGTTCTTGAAGAAAGTCCTTGTCAAGACATCAGACCAGCTCGGTCTCACCCTCGCATATGTCTTGACCTGATACCACGCGGCCTCGATTTCAATGCCAAGCGTGCACGATCCTTCTCAACAACACTGCCACTGTCCGTAGGCTCTGTTGAATCAAGATCTACTTCGATTGTGGCGTCTTCGTCATCGTCGGCCCTTCCTTTGTTAGGCTCAACACATTCAAAATCATCCTTGCCCGCAACACCGTCTGTCCCCGGTATTCCCCAAGAAGTTGTTCCGGTGACATGTCCAAAGTGTCCAGAGAACCGACGTTGGCCACGCGATATGGCAACAAGCGAGATGGTCAAGGGATTCCGTCAAATGAACGACAAGATCCTTTCGAACTATTACGGACGTCAGACGCTTTTTGAGCCAATCTTTGCAGGAGGGAACATACTACGACCATCGACAAAGGTACCTGAAGACTATTTGGTTGCAGGGGCCTCGACGAAGGGCAAGTGGTATGATATATCGCTACGCGTCGCTCGGCATTGAGAGAAGCAAGCAAACAGTCTGGTTTCCAAGCTTAGTGGCATGTTTTTATTCTTTGTATTCAATTTTCACTTGTCTCCTGTGGTCGTCTCCTTGTTTTGTATACCATTGGCATATATAATTCACCTTGTCAAGTGATTGGACAAATGAATGACATTAAGCTCACCAAGGGGAACTTCTCTGACAGGGAGCCAAAAGAAAAGAGAAAAGCATGACGACAATCGATGATCTTAATCAAGATCAGCAAAACAACGATTGGGACGAAGGTTATTCCATCAGGCTTGGCCCGGATATCGTCTTGTACAGCTCAAGGCGCTATGATCTCGCCTTCGGCGATGGGGGTGTATGCGGTATGGGAGTCATCGCGAGCCAAAGGGTCCCGTGTGCAACTATGCAGCCAGTACGATCAGCCATGTCGTCCGAGCCTTCTTCTGCCCCCTCATTCGCACCTAGGTTCCGAAATGGTTGCATCGAGAGGATCACGGAGCTAGGGATGAAACGACGATTAGTTTCCAATTGCATCACAGAATACAGGGCATCCATTACACGTCTGGTTGCTCAGTATGGTCCAAAGCTTCACTCATCCCGTTGGTATTGGAAAGCTTGCGCCATAAAGGTCTCGCTCATCCATTGTTTGAAAGCGCTAACACTGGGAGTCAGGTTGTTTTAGGTTTCGAAGACTGCTGTCATTGATGCATCAAGCTCGGACTGAACATTTTTATGACCGAGGACGAGTGCCTTCCCTCTGCACTTTCCGATCTCCGACAAAGTTTTCAAAAAGTGAATGAAAGGCCATGATTGTCTTGGAAATGTCAGTATCGTTGTCGAATCGCTGGAGAGGAACGGATTCAATGGTCGCTCACAGACTCAATGGGACTCGACAAGCACGATGGTGGTTAGATTGTTTGGTAAACATGGTATGATGATCACTCATGACCCAGATAACGTGTACGAATGTGCTTCCAGATCGCTGGGCAAGCATTCAATCATTCATAATCTAAATCGGAAGAGACGACAACCTTGGTGTCGTCAGATCGTTTGTGGTCATGGGTCCCGCGATCGCTCTCCTAGGTGGAATATGACGAACATAGCGGGGTATTCTGCTTTCTCAGAGATTACTAGTTCGACGGCCACTCACCATCTGGATGAGATAATGGTATCTTCAGGCCGCTAGGGAAGTAGGGGTGTGCGACTATAAGAATGGGGCGTGACAAGCACAAGGAGGTCGTCGGATCACTCTGGGTGTGGCTCCATGATCACTCGTGGATGAGACAAGAGTAATAGTGTATCAATTGAGAGGCATGCATCAATGTCCACTCACAGGCTAGGTGGAATGCCACGAGGTATCATCAGCCTATGAGATTTGCGAGATGAGACGAGTGAGTTCGACCAGATTCGTTCAATACCGTTACATATATTTCCATTTTCTGGCATGTCACTTGCATACTTATGGTGGTCGAAGGCTAGTACGCGGAGGTTGTGACGGTAGGGTTCAATCGTTAATGAACGTTTGTTTACTCGTATTTGAAACGAAAGGCTCTGAGTAAGCTACACCCGTCCAAGTCAAACTTGTCGACGACGACGACCGTGTCGAGCAACCATCCCTTTGAGCACCCCTCCTCCCTTCGTTTTATTTCTCTTCTTTTTTTTTGTAGCATAACCTCATCAAAATGTCTGGACGACCTGCCGGAAAACCAGATCTTTCTGGGTACAACTACGGTGCTATTTCCTCCCTCGTCCTCACAGCTGACCGTTCCGCGCTCCCACGGAGAGACAAGGAACCAGATGGCGCGCCAACATCCCTTGCAGGTCGAATAGACCCCAAAGAGATGGGCTCACGTGTTCAACGTGCCGCCCCAAAAGACATTGAAAAGAAGAAGAAAAAAGCGGGGGATGCAGGCAGACAAGACACCCTCGAAAAGGCGACCACTACAAAGCGTCGTACTGAGGCTGGCTTTGGGTTTGCCGACATCATTGAGGCGACACAGGACGTCGAGGGACTGACATACCGACCGCGCACAGCGGAGACACGCGAAGTTTACGAATTCATGTTGTCCGCCATACACCAGACTCTCGGAGATCAAGCACAAGATATCATTCGGAGCGCTACGGACACCGTGTTGGAGGCCCTCAAAAATGAGAACATGAAGGACTTTGACAAGAAAAGAGAAGTCGAAGACATTTTGGGTACCATTTCCAACGACACATTCTCTCAGCTGGTCGCACTGTCGAAGAAGATCACTGACTACGGGGCTGAGGACGAGAAGGTGGTAGACCCAGACATGGAGCGGAAGGACGCGGAGATTGACGAAGAAATTGGTGTCGCGGTTGTCTTCGATGAGGAAGAGCAGGACGAAGAAGACGAGGAAGGTTACGAAATTCGGGACGAGACAGACGAAGAAGAGGAGGAGGAAGGCGAGCAAGAGGCAAAAGAAGAGGGCGAGGGGGAAGAAGATGCTGGCACCGACGAGCTCATCATCGGTGGGTCCTCCACTACCTCTCAAGCGGGGAAAGCCAAAGCAGACAAGGATGTCGTCTCACCGCACAACATCGATGGCTTCTGGGTACAACGGCAGATATCCGAAGTATACTCGGACCCGGTTACGGCTGCAGACAAGGCCGCCGCGGTGCTCTCCATCCTTGGCTCGGAGTCAAGTTTGCGCGACTGCGAGAACCAGCTGATGGAGTTGTTTGAGTATCAGAGCTTCCATGTCATCACCAAATTTTTGAAGAACAGGGACGTCATCGTCTGGTGTACTAAGTTGATGAGGAGCGATGCGGACGAGCGCGTGGACGTAGAAGTGGCGATGCGGGAGAAGGGTGTCGGGTGGATCCTGAGGGAGCTGGCAGGAGACCGACAAGCGAAGAAGAGCCACGATGACGCGATGGATGTCGATGTCAAAGAGGCCACTGCAGCTGTGCCCAAGACTGCAACTCTCGTGCCCGGTTCTACGGTGCAGCCGAAAGCGATGGTTGATCTCGAGAGTATGGCTTTCAGTCAAGGAGGACATTTGATGTCAAACAAGAAATGTAAGCTTCCTGACGGCTCCTTCAAACGGTCGCGCAAGGGTTTTGAGGAGATACACGTCCCGGCACCGAAGAAGCAGGCTGGTGGCGAGGATGAGCTTGTTCCCGTCACCAAGCTGCCCGAATGGGCACGGGCTGCATTCACGGTTCCAAAGCTCAACCGTGTGCAGAGCAAGCTGTTCCCTGTCGCGTTTGGTACAGATGAACCGGTACTCCTTTGCGCTCCGACCGGTGCTGGGAAGGTGAGTAGAATGATTTTACGTTGAAATTGCTTACTCATGGCGGCGCATAGACCAATGTTGCAATGCTGACCATTCTTAATGAGCTGGCAAAGTACCGAGACGAAACGACTGGCGAGTTTGTTCTCGACCAGTTCAAGATTGTTTATATCGCTCCTATGAAAGCCCTCGTACAGGAGATGGTTGGGAACTTCACCTCCCGTCTCACTTCCGCATTCGGTGTCAAAGTTGGCGAGCTGACTGGTGATTCTCAAATGACAAAACAGCAGATCTCGGAAACCCAAATCATCGTCACGACGCCGGAAAAATGGGACGTCATCACCCGCAAGAGCACAGACACCAGCTATACCAATCTTGTCCGCCTTGTGATCATTGACGAGATCCATTTACTGCACGACGAGCGTGGTCCTGTCCTGGAGAGCGTTGTCGCGCGGACTATTCGGAGGATGGGACAAACCGGTGAATATGTTCGGCTTGTCGGGCTGTCCGCGACGCTGCCCAATTATCAGGACGTGGCTACCTTCCTTCGCGTAGACGAGTCGAAGGGGCTTTTCTACTTTGATGCTTCCTACCGGCCGTGTGGACTTCAACAACAATTCATTGGAGTTACGGAAAAGAAGGCCATCAAGCGCTTCCAGGTTATGAACGAAGTCTGTTATGAGAAGCTTCTTGATCAAGCGGGGAAAAACCAAACGCTCGTCTTTGTCCATTCTCGCAAGGAGACTGCCAAGACAGCTCGATTCATACGCGACATGGCCATCGAAAAAGAAACAATCACGCAGTTCGTCCGGCCCGACTCTGCAACCCGGGAGATTTTGACAGAGGAGGCGGGGAACGTCAAGGATAGCAACCTGAGGGACCTCCTTCCTTTTGGATTCGCAATTCATCATGCCGGTATGTCGAGAGAAGACAGGACACTCGTGGAAGAGCTTTTCGCGGATGGGTCCGTACAGGTATTGGTATGCACAGCGACGCTCGCGTGGGGTGTCAACCTGCCCGCACATACCGTCATCATCAAAGGGACACAAATATACAATCCCGAGAAGGGACGGTGGGTCGAGTTATCCTCTCAAGACGTCCTTCAAATGCTTGGACGTGCCGGGCGACCGCAGTACGACACATATGGTGAGGGTATTATCATCACAAACCACTCGGAGCTCCAATATTACTTGTCGCTCATGAACCAACAATTACCTATCGAGTCGCAGTTTGTGTCGAAATTGGCAGATAACTTGAACGCGGAAATCGTGCTTGGGACTGTCCGGAATCGGGATGAAGCTGTACAATGGTTAGGCTATACATATCTGTTGAGTCATTTCATTCTTTGCGTATTTCGCTCTCACCGAGTCGCATCGTTAGGTACGTGCGCATGCTCAAGTCTCCTGGGTTGTACGGAGTGGGAGTTGACTATCAGGAGGACGACAAAGGCTTGGTTCAGAAGCGCGCTGATATTGTTCACTCTGCCGCCGCTTTGCTCGAAAAGTGCCATCTCATCAAGTACGAGCGCTCGTCCGGTCGGTTCCAGAGCACGGAGCTTGGTCGCATTGCATCGCACTATTATGTGACCCACAACTCCATGGCGACTTATAACCAACACTTGCGTCCGTCAATGTCGACTTTGGAGCTTTTCCGAGTATTTGCACTGTCAAACGAATTCAAGCTGTTGCCCGTAAGTAGTTCGCAATGACTTTTGTTGTTGTTGGGTTAACTTGCCAACTTTGGCGTCTCAAGGTACGTCAAGAGGAGAAAATCGAACTTGCGAAACTGCTGGAGCGTGTGCCCATTCCTGTGAAAGAGAACGTCGACGAGCCCGCCGCTAAGATTAACGTCCTTTTACAAGCGTATATATCTCAGCTCAGGCTTGAGGGTATGTTGTTCGATTCAATTCTCGTTGTTCTCGTTCGTAATTGTCGTCTAGGGTTTGCATTGGTTGCGGACATGGTATTCGTGCAACAATCGGCCGGGCGTATATTACGCGCCATGTTTGAGATATGCCTCAAGCGAGGATGGGCCGTACCAGCGCGGGCGTGTCTTTCTCTATGTAAAATGGTCGAGAAACGGATGTGAGTTCCTCTAGATTTCATTGCCCTTTTATGCCCACTGATGAGACTAGGTGGGGTTCTATGACGCCACTCCGCCAGTTCAAGGGTGTGCCCCAGGAGGTGATTAGGAAGGCCGAGGGCAAACAATTCGTGCGTCCATTACACTGGATCCTACCTGCGTTGCACTGATGTATCTATTTACATGCGCTAGCCGTGGTACCGGTACTTTGATCTGAGCCCACCCGAACTCGGCGAACTGATTGGTATTGCTAATGCCGGGCGTCTTGTTCACCGCCTCGTCCACAACTTCCCAAAATTACAGTAGGTGCCCATTTTCTTTTTCGCGTGTGATCCTTACAAAAGTTTCCAGGTTGCAAGCACAAGTACAACCTATCACCCGCTCCTTACTTCGCATCGATTTGACCATTGTACCCGATTTCCGTTGGGAAGAGAAGATTCACGGTGGTGCCGAGACATTTTTCATCATTGTCGAGGACGTTGACGGCGAAATCGTTCTCTTCCACGATACATTCGTTCTCCGTCAGCGGTACGCAGAGGACGAGCACAACGTCACGATCACCGTTCCGATGTTTGAGCCAGTCCCTCCGAATTACTACATTTCACTGGTATCAGACCGATGGCTGCATGCGGAGACGAGACTACCCATCTCGTTCAAGCACCTCATCCTCCCCGAGAAGTTCCCCCCTCCTACACCCCTCCTCGAGCTGCAGCCGCTCCCTCTGTCCGCGCTGCACAATAAAGAGTACGAGGCGATCTATTCGAACACGATCCAAACGTTCAACAAGATCCAAACTCAAGTGTTCCAAGCGCTATATACTTCTGACGAAAATGTGTTTGTTGGTGCTCCGACGGGAAGCGGCAAGACCATCTGCGCCGAATTCGCGCTGCTTAAGCTGTGGAATAAGAGGGACAACGCAAGAGCGGTCTGTGTAGAACCCTATCAAGAGATGGTCGATCAACGTGTTCAGGAATGGCGTCGAAAGTTCAGTGATGTGCAGGGTGGGAAAGAGATTGTGAGCTTGACGGGCGAGACGAGCGCGGATTTGCGCCTGCTTGAAAAAGGCGATGTGATCGTGTGCACGCCCAGTCAGGTGGGTCTAGAAAGAATAATATGGGTTCTCTGACTAACGCTCTCGACAGTGGGACGTATTGTCGCGCAGGTGGCGTCAGAGGAAGAATGTGCAGACAATCGCCTTGCTCATCGCCGACGAGGTCCAGCTGATTGGTGGAGAAGTGGGTCCGACGTATGAAGTCATCATCTCGAGAACGCGGTATGTTTCTGCACAGACCGAGATCAAGACGCGCGTCGTGGCCTGTGGTGTATCTCTCGCGAACGCCCGAGATCTCGGGGAATGGATTGGTGCACCCTCGCACGCCATTTTCAACTTCTCGCCCAGGTGAGGGACTCGATGGTAGTGACTTGCTCGGTGCTGACGGCCTCTCTAGTTCACGACCTCTGGACATGGACATCCACCTGCAAAGTTTTACCATCCCTCACTACCCTTCGCTGATGATCGCAATGTCGAAGCCAGCATACCTCGCCATCATGGAGTACGCTCCAAAGAAGCCTGTCATTATATTTGTTTCGTCGCGACGCCAGTGCCGTCAAACGGTGGACGATCTACTACTACATTGCACGGCCGATGACAATCCCGACCGCTTCCTCAATGTAGACAAGGTGGATATACAGCCGCACCTGGAGCGCATCGGCGACAAGGCCCTCGCGGAATGTTTACAGCATGGTGTCGGGTATTACCACGAGGCGCTCAGCAAGCAGGACAAGGTGATCGCGGAGCGTTTGTTCGAGTCGGGCGCGATCCAGGTTTTGGTAGCGTCCAAGGTACGTCTGATTTACTTCCCTCGCTGTCCATTTGGTGGAGGTTTAACGTGGACCAGGACACCGCGTGGAGCTTGCCGGTGGCGAGCTACATGGTCATCATCATGGGCGTGCAGTCCTTCGAGGGCAAGGAACACCGATACGTGGATTACCCTGTCATGGACGTGCTGCAGATGATGGGGAGAGCGTGTCGACCGAGGGAGGACGAGCGCAGTCGGTGCGTGCTGATGTGCCAGCAGACGCGCAAGGACTTTTACAAGAAATTCTTGTCGGAGGGGCTGCCGATCGAGTCGCACCTGCCGACGCACCTTTTGCACGACTACTTCTTGGCCGAGATCGCGGTGAAGACGATCGAGAACAAGCAGGACGCCATGGTGAGTGCTCCATCTGAATCGTAGTTAATCGCTCATCAAGGATTTTTTTCTCTATCGCAGGACATTCTGACGTGGTCATACTTTTACCGCCGGATGACGCAGAATCCTAATTACTACAACTTGCACAACGTCAGTCATCAGGCGCTATCTGACCATCTTTCGGAGCTGGTGGAGAACACGTTGCAAGATTTAGTCAACTCGAAGTGCATTGCAATTGGTGGGTCGATTCGTTGGTTGGCTGTCTGTTGTTTGCTCAACGACTTTTTCAGAGGATGAAATGGATGTCTCTGCGCTCAACCTCGGCATGATTGCGGCTTATTACAATATTTCTTGTGAGTGAGGGTCCACGTCACATGGAGCGCGCCGCTGACTATCTCCACAGACGTCACTGTGGAGGTCTATACGTTATCACTCAAGGAACGTACGAAACTGAAAGGCTTGCTCGAAGTCGTATCGTCGTCTGCAGAGTTCGAAGTGATCCCGATTCGGCGTCACGAGGAAGTCGTTCTGCGTCGCATATATGACCGTTTGCCGGTCAAGCTCGAGCGTGCCGATTTCGAGGCGCCACACTTCAAAACGTTCCTGCTCCTGGAGGCCCACTTTTCACGGATCCAGCTACCACCCGACCTCGCTGCGGACCAAGCGTTGGTGCTGGAGAAGGTGTTGAATTTGCTGTCGGCATGCGTGGACGTGATGTCGTCGAACGCGTGGCTAAATGCGCTTGGCGCGATGGACCTGTCGCAGATGTGCGTGCAGGCGATGTGGGAGACGGATTCGCCGCTGAAGCAAATACCGCATTTCGAGCCCGAGGTCTGTGCCCTGTCGTGGTCCGCCTGTGTGCGGGCGGGGCTGATCGGCTTTCCCACCTAGGTTATCAAACGATGCAAGGACGCGGGCATCGAGTCGGTGTACGACATTATGGAAATGGAGGACGATAAACGAAGCGCACTGCTGCAGATGGACGTGAGACAGATGTGCGTTGAAGGATTCGATTCTATTGTGACGCGTACTGAGGACACGTTTACTTGGGGAACAGGCGAGACGTGGCCAAGTTTGTCAACTCGTATCCGACGCTCGACGTGTCGTACGAGCTCGCCAAGGGTGACTACACAGCGAGCACACCGATCACGCTCAAGGTCGCGCTCTCCCGGGACGCCGACGACGAGGATCCGGACGACCAAGTCGTGGTGGCGCCGTTCTACCCGGTGAAGAAGATGGCAAACTGGTGGTTGGTGGTGGGCGAGCCTGGTACGCGGCAGCTGCACGTCATCAAGCGGGTGACGGTCGGGAAGCGTCTGAGCGCGAAGCTCGAATTCACGCTGCCCAAGGGGACGCACATGCTGAAACTGTACGTGATTTGCGATTCGTACATCGGGGCGGACCACGATGTCAGTCTGGAGCCGATCGATGTTGCAGAGGGGGAGGACAGCGAGAGCGAGGACGAGGACGAGAGCGGGGAGGACGCGGATGCGATGGAGGAGTGAGATCTGTGTATGTTTGTCTACTTAGTAGTACTTGGCGTTAGGTAATGTTCAAACAAGTCACACTGCTTTGTTATCTTCTGTCTACTTGGACCAGTACATACGTGCTTCACGGCATGCGTGTGTTGAATGTGACCAGACCTCCACAGCAATGAGGTCTCCGTGCCATAAAAAGAAGAAAACGAGGACAGGGGGCGTTGTTCAAATGACCAAAGTTCCTGTGTTGATTCTCAGGCCGTGTTTTCCGATTGGAAGCCCTCGTGCAGTGCTACTTATCAACTAGTTCACTACTGGGGAAGGGATGGACGACACGAGGCGGCGCTTCATAAAAGGCTCAAGGTCTGAAAGCCTCCTGCCAGTTCCTCCTCTCCCTCATCCATGAGTACTACGGGCCACTTTCGGGCCCAAGCCCGTGGCAAGAGCCACCATCGCAAGTCGATACCGTGTCGTTTTTACATCCAGGGCCATTGTCAATTCGGTGACAAGTGCAAGTTCAGTCACGAGCGTGATCATAATCGCGAGGCGGACGTCCCAGCACAGGTACGGGTTACGATTACTTTGCCAATGCTTCCCCTCCCCCCCACTCGTCTTCGCTCGCGCCAGCGCACTGACCAAATGCTGTGGATCGTTCCCCAGGCTACCGAAGAGGACGTTACGCCCTCAAACGCCGTTTCTCCAGATCTCCCAGCCTCACCCCCGCATCCGCCACCGCCGCCGCACGAGAACGGTACCGATGCCTCTGGTGCGCGTCCTAGACGCAAGCCTGGGGAAACACCTTGCTGGGCTTGGAAAGCTGGGACCTGTACCAGAGGTGCCAAGTGCTGGTTCGCTCACGACGTCGAAGTACGTCTCCTTTCGTCTCTTTCCGAGGAGCACACGTGTCGATCGGCGTTGCTTGTGATGGTCTGTAGATTCAGAAACCAGCGCTCGAGTCGCAGACCCACAAACCCCACAAGCAGAAGAACGTGGGCACGGCGCGTGCGGTGCCGGCGCCGGTTCTGACAGAGGAAACCCCGCCTGCCTCTGCCGACACAGACGCCTCCTGCGCAGAACAGGACGCTGCACAGGCTGCACGTGCACGAGCCCTGCTTGAAGAGGCCGAGGTTGCAGCTGCAGCTGCGACCGCCGCCGCCGCCGCCGCTCGTGCTCGCGAGCGTGCCATCGCTATCGCCAGAGAAGAAGCAGCCAAGACGATCACCCAAGTCGTCTCCGGCGCCATCGTCACCTATAGTACGGGGCTCGACGTGTCCAGTCTCACCCCAGGCTTCGACACGTGCACACTACGCATCGGGAACTTCCCTCTTCATGTCAAGGAGAACGATGTACACGCGTTGCTCAGACGACACGGCGGCGGTCTGCTAGGCGTGGAAGGGGACGTTCAACGCGCCCACATCGTGCTCAAGAGAAAGGATCGGCGGATGGAGGCTCACGTCGTCACCGACGCCACGACCGGGCGGACGCTCGCAGCGGGTCTCGATGGCGTCGAGTACCAAGAAGAGATGCTGGTCGTCGACACATCTACGACCAACACCCTCGGAGGCATGAACGCTGGGACTGGCCAGAACTCCGAGACGTTGACCATATCCTGGCGTGCCCCCTCGGTGCGCTACGTCGCGGAGTACGTCGACATTCCTGCAGCCAACGCCAAGGTCAGGGAGCTCGACCGTTCCGTCCATGGCGGTCGCCGCATCAAGGTCGAGATGAACACCCAACCCCCGGGTCGCTATGTGCCCAACCTGCGACTTAACGCGATTCGAATCAGCAATCTTTCACCCTCCATGACTGACGAAGAGATCATGGACTTTACAGAGTCGATGTCCGTCAAGCGCCTCCCTGCGAATTACATGTCCACGGAGCAAATTGCCAGGTCCATTCGGTGCGACATCGAGTATGCGGTTCCAGGAGGACTTAGAACGTTCGATAATCCCCCCAACACGTGCACCATGGAGGGCGTCGTCTCTGCGCGTGCTCACTTCTCTACGTGGGAAGAGGCCCACACCGCCTATACGCGCCTCTCGGACAAGCGGTATGGCAACCAGCATGTTTGGCTTCGGCTTCCAGACCCGATGTACTTCACACTAGTCATACCTGCAGACCAGTACAATGCCCAAAAGATGCAGTGGACCGACCTTCTGGGCTCTATCAGGGACAGGAAAGCCTGCACGCTCAACATACGCGATTCAGGGAACGTCGTCTTCATTCGGCTCTCAGGATCGGTCAAGGAAGCGACGGGTGCGCTTAAGGTGAGGGTCGAGAATTTGGCCAAGGGGGACAAAGTGGAGGGTTGGCATCGAGCGTTGGGCATTCCCGGAAATTCATTTGGCACCCGCATCTTTGCGGAGACTGGCGCATATATGCGTGCCGATTGGAAACGTCAAAGTCTGAAGGTCTATGGGGCACCAAGGGCTGTCGATCGCGCTCGAGAGATGATCAATGAGGAACTCGACAGGCTTTCTTCGCTGGACTATACCGTCGTCCTCGCGCAACAGTCTGTGGGGTTTTTCGTCAGAGAAGGGATCCAGCAACTGAAGGAGACGCTGGGGGAGGACAATGTCAGGTTCGCGACCTCCTCGAGAAAGATCACCGTTTCAGGCGGCGAGGAAGCTCGACATGCTCTAGACCGGCTCATCACGCTCTCTCAGAGGGACGATCTTGGCCAGTCGAATATGCCGCAGGGTGGCCAGACCTGCCCAATTTGTTACGACGACGTCTCTTCTCCACACCAGCTGGGCTGTGGGCATGTTTACTGCGTCGCATGCCTGCGCCATTTTATCTCGTCGGCTCTCGAGTCAGATCAACTGCCTCTGACATGCCTCGGAGACGAAGCGCGGTGTCGTGTTCCGGTCGCCATTCCGACCATCCAGCAGTTTCTTCCCCCGGCGTCATTCAACCGGCTGCTGGAAGCGGCGTTCGACGCCCACGTCGCAAAACACCCTGCAGAGTTCAAGCACTGCAAGACTCCGGATTGCATGCAAATCTATCGCGTCGCTTCGGATGGAGCGGCCCCTCAAGTGCTCCATTGCCCGTCGTGTTTCTCGGCCGTGTGCAACGGATGCAACGAAGACGCGCACGACGGGATGTCGTGCGCCGAGAGCAGGGTGCGACGGTCCGCCACAGAGCAAGAGCGGCTGAACGACGTCTGGATCGCGTCGCAAAATGGACGGGTGAAGAAGTGCCCGCGGTGTAGCGTTCCGATCGAGAAAACGCAGGGGTGCAACCACATGACGTGCTTGTACGTATATGCATGTCTGATCTCTTGAACAATCTGACTGACCGATTTCCTCTTTTTTTCGTTCCGGGTGCATGTAGGTGCGGCGCACACATCTGTTGGCGGTGCATGGGGGTATTCACAAACGATACGATCTACCCGCACCTGCACTCTGCACACGGGGGAATTCACGGTGGTGAACCGGGAGCTGCTGGCCCCGCCGCCGCTCCGGACGCGGACGCACCCTTGCTGGGCTTCGAGGTGGACGTCGAGGAGCAATTGGAGCTTCTTCGGCAGGTGCAGGCGCGCCGCGTGGCTGCTCTCGCTGGATGGGACGGGAATCGGAGAGCGGAGATTGCGGCGGCGGAGCAGGCAAGGCTGGCGCGCGTTCGTCAAACTGAGCGGGAGGCCGAGGAGCGGCTGGCTCGACGGGTGAGGGAGGTACAGATGGCGCGGGAGGTGCAAATGGCGCGGGAGGCGCAGATGGTGAGGGAGGCGCAAGAGAGGCGGCGAAGGGAACGGGAGCGGGAGCGGGAGGGAGGAGGCTGGGGATGTACGATCATGTAGCGACCTTGCTCTGTAGAGTATGTAATGTTTTGTTCTCTTTTTGTCAATTTACAAGGCTCGTGCTGGACCTACTAATCTGAGGTCTTGACGATGGTCTAGGACTGGTTCTAACTGGTCCTAACCCTCAGTTACCTCGGTTACCTTTCCAAATTGCCGCCTAGCTATGTCCACTTTTTGGTTCTCTTTTTCGTTTTCGTCGTCCTCGACAGAGCAGTGTAAAAGATACCCTGTGGAAACCCACCGTGGCTAGCGGCGGGCAACACTGAGAGATCAGGCGAGCAGAACTAGACCACGATCTATAGGGGGACTATGTGGTGCGAGGACAAGGTAAACTACTCCTATCTCGACGAGGAGCGGCGAGATATATACTATACTGCACGTGATCTAGAGTGCCAAATTATAGCGGGCTTACACCCTGACTACCACGGTCACACAATACTCAGTCGGGCAGCGCAACTCATAAGTCAGCACGGCCAACGTTGTACGTCAGGCAGACTCATGTTTCGTGTTACAACCTTGTTGTAAGCCCGCTATAGTTTGGCACTCTACGTCACGTGGAGTACAGTATAATATCTCGCAGATCCTTGTCGAGATAGGAGTAGTTTACCTTGTCCTCGCACCGCATAGTCGCCCATAGTATAGATCGTGGTCTAGCTCTGCTCGCCTGATCTCTCAGTGTTGCCCGCCGCTAGCCACGGTGGGTTTCCACTTGTGCCCTGTTACCGCCCCCTCCGGACGACCTAAATCGTATTTACAATTGTTCCGGGAACTAGTGACACGGTAAGTAAAATTCTTGCTCACCATCGAAAGCACAACCACGAGGACTGGGTGCCATTGGAGGGAATTGAACTTCAAGCCAGCTCGACAGCCGAGTTTCTCGCCACCGGCTGCCCCTTCGAGGGCCCCGATAGTGATCTCGCCACCCGAAGCAGACTAAATGGTCGAGCATGAGCGCAGGTTCCGACAGGTCCACATTTTCGATGCTGGGCAAAAAGGCCGAGGCTTTGAGCAGCTGTGGCGGTCCGGTCGTGCGGAGAGTGCCAAGCCGAGCCAATCACTCACCTCGAGCCGTGGCCAATCCCGCCACCTTAACTGCCTGTTCGTCCCTTCGTCCCTCGCTCAGCCTCGATACCACCGGTACTTTCACTATACTGTTTGTCTACTTTCCAGACAGGTTACGCCTCGACGAACGTCCTATACGGTCTGTTTGTCGCCATCTTGACATCAGCGGTCATCTAAAGTAGTGACACGTGCATTCTGTTACTTGACAGGTGGCTATTGCAAGGAATATATCAAGGGCAAATGCCTCGGGCGTCACAATCGACGACACCTGGTTACCGAAGTGTCTCTTCCTCGTGATTGCTACATTTCCTGGAGGGTTTTGATGTGACGGATTCATCCCAGGATGTCCCTCGCGACCCCCTTGGCAGACGGCTGGATTTACGAACAGTGTAAAGCGACGACGCTTGACATGCACCAAGCAGTTTCTCGTTAAGAGACTCGTATGCCATTTTTCTACTAATTATATCTGCAAACTAACAGAAAATGATTTCACACTGGGCCGTGAATGCACGAAGGGTTGTCAAGCCTCATGAACTAGGCGATCGGATGTGTCTAGAACGGGGTCGGTTGAGCTGGCCAACCTACTTCTCCTCATTGTTTCCTTCGTGTCGCTCTGGCGCGTCGATGGTCTCGGAGAATCGTTTGGCGTCGGTATGACGTCGATCAGAGAAAAGAAGAAGACGATTTTGGTCTCCGACGTCGAAGGCCTTCAAGTAGTGGACGTCTTCTTTCTGCGTTCCCTGTAGTCTCACTTTTCCCCGCCCACTGTCCTCCTGCAGTCCCCTTTTCTGCATTGCTGGCTGGTTTGGTCACTCGTTTTGTGCGTTCTTGCGTTTTTCTGCAGGCCTTTGTCTATACTTCCTGTCCTCGGCAATGCGACTTTGCCTCGTTTACTTTCCCTTCTCTTCTACCCGCGTCATGATCCCTCGTTCATTCGGTTGGAGTTCGCTATGCCGGCTTGCTGCACACCTGGCCGCCGGGCAAAGGTCCTGGGCTGGATTTTAATTTCCGGTCGGATGTGTGTCCGCCCAGCTCATCCCTGGCTAGACTTATCGCACCGCAAGACGTTCACCATTCTTACCCCTTTCTCCTTATCTTACGTTCGTCACCCGCAACAGTGCCCTGGCGTTGACCCAAACCTTCACCACCCTCCCCAAAGTTTGGGAAGCGGGTGCAATCAGAGGGTGCTTATCTCTTTCTCGTCAGTGCAAGCGGAAGACTGATCTATTGCCCAGTTTCCGGTGAACAGTCAAATTCCCTCACAGAGTCTCTTTCCTGAGGAGAAGAGTGACGAGATGACAAAACTAGCTGCTGAAGAGTTGTGTCCAATAGCAGAGTCGCTTGATATCGAGATTGAGCTAGCAAGGGGGATTTATTCCATCGATGAGACGATCTCGCTTACCCGTGGAGTCCTGAGACACCACCCTCCTGGCCACCCATTGCGATATGTTTCGCTGGGATGCCTTTCACATCATTTCTCCACTTGGTACTCGGGGCTCAGGCAAATATCAGATCTCGAGGAAGTCATTGTGCTTGATCGAGAGGTACTTGCCCTTTGTCTGGAAGGTCACCCTGATCGGTCGCAGTCCCTGATCAATCCTGTACGTGATCTCTTCTTTCAATATTCGGAGCTCGGGGAAATATCAGATCTTGAGGAGGTTATCGCGCTCCTTAGAGAAGCAGTTGACCTTTTCCCGCATGGTCACCCTGAACGGTCCATGTGTCTAAACAGCCTTGCAGTTACTCTCTCCACTCGGCACAAGCAGCTCGGAGGTACACCTGACCTCGAGAAGGCCATTGTTCTCAGTAGAGAAGTGCTTGATCTTCACCCACATGGCCACCCTTATCGGTTGGTATCTCTACATAACATTGCAATTGATCTTTCTACTCGGTACTCGCAGCTCGGGGAGATATCAGATCTCGAGAGCACTTGGCATTCGCCCGCAAGGTCACCCCGATCGGTTAAAGTCTTTAACCAACCTTGGATTTCGTCTCTCCACTCAATACAAGGATCTCGGAGAGGTATCATATCTCGAGGAGGCCATTGGGCTTGACCGGGAAGCACTCGGTCTTTGTTCGCATGGTCACCCTAATCTGTGGGTGTTTCTAAGCAAGTCTGCACAGGACCTCCGCTCGGTACTCGGAGCGCGAGGAGATGTCATATCTCGAGGAGGCCATTTGGCTTCACCGAGGAGCATATAGCCTTCGCCCGCCAGGTCACCCTAGTGGGTTCACCTGTCCGGGCGACCTTGCATGTAATCTCTCCGCTCGGTACTCGCAGTTCGGGGAGATACCAGATCTTGAGGAGACAATCGTGCTCGAAAGAGGAGCACTTGACCTTTGCCCGCCGGGTCACCCTGAACGGTCTACGTACCTAAATAACTTTGCAGTAGGTCTCGTCACTCGGCACATGCACCTTGGGGAGATCTCAGACGTCGAGGAGGCCATCGTGCTCGAGAGAGAAGCACTTAACCTTTGCCCGCACGGCCACCCTAATCGGTCTACGTTTTCAGGCAACCTTGCGCGTAATCTCTCCGCTCGGTACAAGCAGTTCGGAGCGATATCAGACCTCTAGGAGGCTATTGTTTTGTGCAAAGAGGCACGCGACCTATGTCCACCGGGCCATCCTCATCGGTCCGTTAGTCTGGTGACCCTCGCGACTTATTCATCCATGTAGTCCAGAACCCAATAGTTTTGTAGTATCCTGCCAGCGTGTTGTCTGTGTGAGTTGCTTTTGTTCGACGATAATACATCACTTGCGCTTGCGGTCTCGACACTCCACTACTTCTGGACACTGACAGCCACAACATTCACGACCACTGCCGCCCTTTGCCGACTGTCTCGTACTAAAAGTCTGCTGGAGTCTGCATGGAAGGGGTGCCTTGGACGATCGCTTCCACACTTCTGGGGCCTGAGATGGGAACTTGAGTCTATATTTGCCATGTTCATGAACTTCAAGTCAATCAGTCATTCTTATCGCAGTGCAGCTTCTCCATCACGTCTATCGGCGGAGTTCGGTAGGTTTTATTCTCGACGCGCTGACCGTGAATGCAGTGCATACCAGTGATCACAATACCGAATACCGTACTTACAGCTCACGTTTCCCAACCTCCGGCACAAGAAGCGAAATCAAATGTCTGAAGAGAAATTTTCTGCGTAACGACTAGGACCACCCTTCGACCAAATATTGGTGTTTCGGGGCACGTGGATGCAAAGGGACGATGGCGACAGGTCCGGAAGATCTGACTCTCACGTTTCGCCCAATTCTGAGACGGCCGTTTCATGAGGTACATACGACTTCGCTCCGTTACCATAGTGTTCCTGGAGATAGGGTCCTGGCAGGTGGAGGTGCGCTACAATGATCAACATCTTTGAATTTTGGCAGTCGATGTAGGCATCAGGAGTTAATGGATCATTGTACTTACTCTCATTCATTGGCTCCCATAGTGGGGGTCTGGAACATACCAAGCCATGAGTTGAGCACGGGTAGCATAAGTCTTCAACGTTGCTGAGGCCAAGGGTACAATGTAAGCCCATAATGGTTTGGCACTCTACATCACGTGCAGTACAGTATATATCTCCTCGAGAATAGGAGTAGTTTACCTTGTCCTTGCACCGCATAGGTGCCTTATAGATCGTGGTCCAGTTCTGTTCCACCCGATCCCTCAGTGTTGAGCCACGGTGGGTTTCCATACATTCGGGTGCATGACAGGACGTGCCAGTTGGGTCTCGTGAGTAAATCGCACATTCCTGCGATGGGAATGGGGGACCGTAACTTATGACTGAGCTGGTAAAATTGGCCGGTAATGCGGACCTGCCTCCAAGTGGAATCCCCGCAGACGTACTAATCGGATTTAGTCCAAGTCTCGTTCGTCTCTGTGATTACGTAAATAAAGTGTGTTATCAAACCTTGAGCCGATATCATTTTCTGATTTGGTCCCACCAGCCCTGACCCACTTATAAACCAGGGTCCATGTCGCCTCCCTCTCCTCCACCAATCTGCTGCCATGAGAGACCTACCCATCGAACTCGTCGGCGCCGTCGTCGAGAGCATCAGCTCCACCGCTGACCTCCTCTCGCTCCGATTTGTCAACACCACCTTACATCGTCTTGTCACACCACACGTCTTCCGCAAGATACACATCCGCAACGGCGTACAAAGCGCGCAGAACTGTCAAAACATTGTTGCATCCCCCTCTCTTTCCACTCACGTACGCGAGGTCGTTTACGACACGCGCGATCACGCACAGTTCTGTCTTCTCCCAGTCGGCCTTCAAGGTAATGTCCTTGTTCGTTTTCTTCTCCCAAATAGCTGATACCCACACCTTCCATAGGCGCTTGTGACGAACTCGAGATCGCAGAACTTGAAGATGTTCTCACAGACACGTTTTGCTCCCTTTCGGGTTTTAAGAACCTCGAGAGCGTCGTGCTCAACTTCTGGCCTTCGTTCCGTTCGCAAGACGGCACGGAAATCCAGGAACACCCATTCTGGTTCACCAACCGTCAGATTGTGGTTCTGCATGCTGTTCATGTCGCGCTCAAGTCTTGCTGCGTCCGCTCGCTCGCGCTGAACAATGTTATCCTGATGACGTCGGCCTGTTACGACTTTATCTCGGCCTTGACTAACTCACCTTTACGCCACTTTTCCATGAGCGTCGTCGCGAACTCGGAGCTGGGTGTTTGGTCGGGCTCTAAAGCTCTTAATGGTCCGCTCAACGCGCTGCTTCCGGCGTCCAACAGTAACTTGAGATCCCTCGTCCTGCGCAGCCCGCAAGGTCTCTATCATAGTCCGAACATGCAGCTCCGTTCCTTCCACTACCCCTCGCTGGAGACGCTCGTGCTGGAGAACATCGTGTTTGACCACACGCCCTCTGCAGACGGTATCGAGGAATTTGTGCTTCGGCACAAGGCGAGCCTACGCAGTTTGGAGCTACGCGATTGCTCCAGCTACGTGCCCGGCGAATCAACCTCTGTCCGGAGATGGTCCACGATCTGGGGACGCTTCGAGGAAGAACTCATTTCCCTCAGGGAGATAGTGGGGGGCTTGCAAGGCTACGCGCTTCTCGACGGCACGAGCGGGTATGTTCCACACCCGTCGTTCCCAATTGAACTCGTGGAGGAGGACGAGAAACGCTTCCTGCAATTGAAAGACCTTGTGACCGGTTCTCATCGCGATTTCCGTTTGAATGACGCGTGACCGCCTAGGCTTCTTAAATCCACCTATACCCCATCAATTCCATTTCCCATGATTCGGATAACGGCTTATTGGACTATGACCACTCATATTACAGTTCTTTTTTGGGGGGTCGCATTCCAGCTACATATCTTGTATCTTGTATAGAGTCGAAATATACTGTAGTCGGCCAACATCTGGAGAGTCACCCCGACCGTCTGAAGACATTCAGGCCTAGCTAGAAGAGTAGCAGTTCTACATCGGTTTCTACCAAACATGAGGTCGCCGCAGCAACCCCTTGCCCCAACTCTAATGGGCGGCTAGATAAAGACGTAATATTACGGCAAACGAGCCAGGAAGATGAAACGGGTCGTGCGCAGCAGGTAGTCCAACCACGGCAAACTTCTCCGCAGTTCATTCCCCTTGGGTGATCGGACTTCCTCGGCTATAATTAGCTAGGTCCTCAAGTAGCCGTGTATCTTATCGCAGTTTACAGTACAAACGGATTTTGTACGTATCCTGTATTCTTTTGATCTCGGCGCAGCAGCGTCGACGGACGTGCTTCTTCGGACTCGGACGGGCGTACTACTAATTTGCATGACACACACCGATCCGACGATTCAGTCTTGTGCATTGTTGCTCAACCCTTTGCCGGTCGAGGGGTGCACTGGCCAGGGTTTCGTAGTACTTGGTGACAACTGGAATGAAACACAATGTATTTTTTTTTGAACACGGTAATCAGATACGGGCGTCGAAGTCGACGTACTCACCGTGCGCGACGATATATGTAAGCAAGTTGTAGTAGTAGTAGTAGCGTGAGGTGCGATCAATCCCGGACTTGCGATATCGCCATTCTATTATTATTATTATTATTATTATTATCATTCTTTCGATCTAGAACACGCCCTCGTGCATTCGGACACATTCTCCGCAGTCATGATTTGCGATTCTGATTTAGAAAGGTCGACACTGAGTGTATCAATCCGAGTTTTTGGTGCCCGCCGGCGGCTGTCTCCGACACGGCGCAAATATTGACGAATAGAAAACGTGCTGCACGTGTCGAGGAACGTCCGCAGCAAGTCACCAGGTCACTCGTCACGATTGTCGTCCTGAATGCTTGATTTACTTGGGTTGGGCAACTCGACACAAATCCTCGGTGGTGTTGCTCGAGACACCTATCGGTACTTTCAGTCTCGCAGCATATCGGTGCCGTTCCTTGGATCATTTGAGTCAATGAGATGACGCGCATAGCGGCTCTGGAGGTGTTTCGGGATGACATTCGCGCAGCCCGGCCTGCCCTCCGAGCTGATAGCTTCCTCGAGGGCTCCGACAACTTGCTGCTCGAATTTCCAGCATTATCACCATCTTAGACCAAGTGGTCGATCATGAGTGCAAACTCTGACGAGCTGGGTCGAATGGACAAGCGGGTGTGACACGTGACGCGTGACGCGTGACACGCACCAAGTGAAGGCACAGAAAAAAGGCCAAGACAGCGCAAAAGACCGCACCCAAGGAAGAGACCCGCCAGGTCCCAGCGAGACGGCGATCCGTCTCCAAAACTCGCGGCCGCAGATCGTACACCACGGTGATCAGAGAGTAATACACCATACATCGGGCTCTCCGAATCGTCAATCCTTGCCGCCGTGAGGACGTACGAAGCCCGTCACGCGCAACGACATCGCCGATATAAAATTTGCCGGAGCTGATAGAGGTGACGCACCAGAACGGGGGACCGGGGCTCGGTGAGGATCGACAAGGAGTGTTACCGTACCAATTGGCTCCACGCTCTAGGCACGACGTCGAGGCACAATTTACACGTCGGTGTAGGACGATGCTCTTAAGAAGGTCAGGTAGTCCCGTATAATCGGCGAAGTTGGCAGGGCCCCGCCGCAAAATCCCAGTCACCCAAGAACATAGGTCTGAGGGAACGAATACGAACCTCCGTGAAATCGTCATGCTTTGCCAAACATGTGGAGCGTGTTATTATGAATGCGATCGTTCAGACCCGCTAGCATGAGTCACTCGACCCAGATATCTCCAATGCGTGGGTTTCGTCCACGACGAAATTGACATTCTTTCTCAGAGAGTCAAAGCTGCCATGCATGCTGTACAGAGTCTCCGTTGCAACGAACACGATGGAGGACCGCTGAATGCTTCTGTGGAATGCCCAGAAGACATTCTGCAAATGAAACCAAGGAATTGTGGGCGAGGTGGCAGAAACGAAGTGAATCCCCTGTCTGTAAGACGCGCAGTGAACCAATTCATCGTCGATGTCATGACGTCTCCTTTCTGTGGGGGTATTCGCCGAGGCAATACATACTTTGAGTCACTGATCAGAACGATCGCCAACGAATGTGACGCGCGACACTCACCGTTTGGCACCATGCCCAAAGGAAAACCAGGTCCAGCAACGTCCAAAAAATCGGCAGCAAAGGCACAGAAGAAGGCCAAGGAAGCACAAAAAATTGCACGCAAGGAAAAGAAAAAGGCTGCCAAGTTCCAGCGAGACGGCGACCGTGACGATCATGACGACCAAGATCTTGAGGGCATCCTCGAGAAGGTGCCTCCACTATTACACCCTCACACCTTGTCCCCTTTACGATCGTCGTCAGTCGGTCATTGATGTCACATTTTTCCAGTAGATGAGACAAGAATGGGAGGCAGCACACATTGTCACAGAGGAACTTGTCGAAGGCCCTCCTAGTAGACGTGCAAACGCCACCCTGACCGCCTGTCCCAACGGAAACCACCTCTGGTGCATTGGAGGTGAATTCTTTAGCGAGGACGGAAAGGCGGTGTGTATCAGGCCATCTTCGTCTCCTTGTCTCTCGTTGATGCTCAATACCACCAGTACTTTTACAATGATGTGTTTCGCTACTCTCCCGACAAAGTACGCCTCAACGAACCCATCCTACGATTAGGCGAAAACACTGGGTTTTTGTTACCTAGGACGAATGGCGAAAGTTTGTTTCTCAGACTTGTCCAGGCCCCCGTTCAGCGCATAGCGTCGTCGCCTCTCCAGCTGGAGGTGGAAAGCTCTATCTGTTTGGTGCGATCCACGTTGCTCAGGGCCTCCCTGCCAGTCAGTCATTGATAGTGATATGTTTTCTCAGGTGGAGAATTCTCGTCCCTGTATCAGAACAGTTTCCACCACTATCGTGACTTTTGGGTGTTTGATATCCCGACGCACGCGTGGGAGCGGATCGAGACCAAGGTGCGGCCGAGTGCCCGGTCAGGTCATCGGTAGGATCGGGATTACATTTTGTGTGGAGACCATTGTTGATCTGCCGTTGCAGAATGGCCATATGGAAGCATTTCATCGTCTTGTTCGGCGGATTTTACGATCCCGGGTATCGAAGTGAGTGTGCCTTCGTCGGGTGAGGACTTCCACTTAGCCTGCAAACTGTTCATACAAATCAGCCCAATATCTCAACGATACCTGGATCTTCGACACTCAAGAATACAAGTGGCGTCAGATCGAGTTCAAGGAGTCGGAACGAAAGCCATCGTACGTGCCCTTCCAGCCCATGACTTGGGATGAAGATCGAGCCACGATATCCAGCCCACGGAGTGGCTTTTCATTTTTGCCCACAGTGGACGGCATCGTTCTATATGGTCCGTTCGTCTCACCTCGACACTAGCGGTCATCTAGATAGTGATGTGCGTTCTGTCATTCGGCAGGTGGTTACTGCAAGGAATATACCAAGGGTAAACGCCCCATTGGCGTCACGCTTGATGACACCTGGTTCCTAAAGTTTGTCTCTTTTTCGTGTCCACTTCGGATTTGGTGTCACGGATGAATTCCCCCAGGATGACCCTCGATACATCCCTTGCGACCCCACTTGCTCTGAAATGGGAGAAACGCAAGACTGCGGCCTCACCACATACCCCATCTGCGCGTGCGGGGTGTACAATGGCGCTGTGGTCAGTCAAGGCGACAGGCGTGATGTTTGGAGGTGTTACGGACGAAGAGCGGGGAGAAGAAGGGTTGGAAAGCGTGTTTTGGAATGAGTTGTGCGTTTCTTACTCTTTCCCTTTGTATGGTGACCTGGACGTGGGCATGCGGTCAGACGGGCTGACGAGCTCTCTCGGTTGCCAAGGTATGGATACCAGTTGGCTGGTCACGGTCGGTGGATTGCTATGCATCTCAAAAAACCGAAAAAGAAGGGTGGTCCGAAGAAGAAGTTAACCAAGAGTGATGGTGCGAAGCCATGTACGCAGAATACAGAGGAGCTTGACTACCCCGAAGACGGGGACGGAATAGACCAAGAAGAGATTCAGGTAGGTCGAGGGCTGCCTGTTCAGGCGACGCAGACGCTCGACGTATGATTGTTTCAGACTCAATCTCCAGTGGTGGCGATGCAACGTGTTACAGGACTGACACGTGAGGACGAAGTCGACGTTGATGATCCCAACTTGACGAAGCCAATATCACGCTACAACGCCATGCTCGCGGTGCTCCGCAACACGCTTTACATGTATGTTACATATTTTTATTTCTCTGCAGTCCATGGTCACTCATGCCGCGTGCATTCTCTGTCCAGCTATGGTGGTATATTTGAGCTTGGCACGCGCGAGTACACACTGGATGATTTTCATGCGCTCCAGTTGGACAAATTGGAACGGTTCGTCTGTCTAAAGCCGAGCGGGATTGTCATCCCAACAGAGGCGGAGGGGAGCAGTGACAACGATGGGGACAGTGGAGATGCAGGGAGCGATGACGACGATGACGACGGGGATGGGGACGACGATGACACTGAAGGAACGTCAGACGATGAGGGGAAGAAGTGCAAAGTGAAGGACAAGAAGGGTAAGAGACGGGAGGTGGCGGCGGTGGAAGAGAATGACGAGGAGTCAGATCAGCGCATCGAGGGTATCGCGGAAATGGCGACAGAAAAGGTGTGCCAGCTCACTCCCTGAGTTTAAAATCCTTGGTTCAAATGTTTATGCACGGCATGCAAGGACGACCTTCTTGCGCAGTTCACAGGTGTGTCTACAACGGACGCGACGCATTCAGCAGAAGACGTGATCAGCACACCCGCACCAGGAGAGACGCTCGCCACATTTTACGCGCGCTCACGTGCGTGTTCTTTGCTGCTCAACTGAGACGGGGACGACGAACCATGACGGTCTTGCGCCAGGTGAATATTGGGCACAAAAGGCCCACCAAGAGCATGCGAGCGACAATCACGGAAAGCAACTGAGACGAGATGGGTTTGGCCTGGCAGATGCGCGATACGGTCAGTCAAATTTGAACGGACGTCTGTCATGTTCAAATGCCAACCTCGCCTTAGCGGAATACAAACCGATATTGGAGGAAGTGGAAAAGATTCTGGCAGAGGCTGGGCTGGATGAGGACGAGATGCAGACGCACGGTGCGAGGGACGTCGCACATGGCACGGGCTTCGGACAGAATCGGAATCGTCGTTGATGCTTCAAGAATACATCCAATTTGAGTTATTTTATCTGGCATTGTTCGTTCCAGCCATACTACTAATGGTAGGTCCCCGCGCCGTGAGCTCACGGGGATCCGGGACAACGCCCTGAACGTACCCTCTCCGGACAGGCCACGTAAGGCTTGACATCCACCGCCATCGCCTCGTCATTGTCTGGTAGTACAATTACTACTCAGACCATGTCTCATCCCACGCACGGGCACGCTGGCATGCTGCCCCAGCTCGAACAACGCTCGTCCTCCTCTCCACGCACTGTGTTGTCCTCGGCTACCTCCTCTCGCGTGGCGACCACCGTAAGGTGTCCGTCATCCGCCACTCGGGCGTCGTCTTCGAGGGCGAGCATGGTAAAAAGTATGCAGGCATCATCGAGCAGATTGTGGTGAACGCGCAGGGGGCTGGAGGAGATGGGCGAGGAGGAGAACGAAAGGGTACGTCGACTGTTCAGTCTCACGTCTGTCGCAGTGGTGTCACTCACCTGTTTTGTCGTGGCTGGAAACTCACCTACTGGCGTCGAATGCTTTGTTTTGACCTTTCAGGACCAGATCCGGTTTATGAAGATCGGGACAAAATGACACGAACTGATGGTTTCTCCAGGCGAGTTCTTGCCCAAAAGTGGTGGCATATCTTTGACGGACTTGCTGCAGATGATCGCTTTCTCCCTGCAGTGTTGCACGATCCAGCGCCGTGACCGAGGCGCTTGGTCGGAATCTCTTTGCATTCGTGTTTCCTAGCACACGCGCGCACGCATGTCCTTCTATGTCTCCTCTTTGCATAATTCGAATTATGTAGATCTGTATCTACCTAGCTCTACTGGTGGGCACGGACGGGCTTTGGGACGTACCTGGAAGTGGACATGGAGCTCAGAACGACCGAGAAGAAATGGAAGATACTTACGGCTCTTCGAGATAGGCCACCTCTTCTAGTGTCAACGTCACTTCTGTCACAATACTCTCCTCTAATCTCTGGATGGAATTGACCCCCACAATTGGGCTTGTCACCTTTTGAGAGACCCAGGCGAGCGCGATCTGCCCCATCTTGACGCCCTTCTTGTTTGCGAGCTCCTCCACGCGCTTAATGATCGTTTTGTCCACTTCTGAGAGCTTCCTCTCGATCGGAGTGCCGAAGCGAGAGGTACGTCGGACGGATTCGGTGCCCACTGGCCGAGCAAGGTCTCCTGTTGCGAGAGGCGCCCAAGGGATGACGCCAATCCCGTGAAATTGACAATATCCTAGCATCTCGCGTTCCTGTAAGTGCGATATGGATATGAGCTCATGCGTCCAAGACAGCGATCATGCTCACCTCCTCGCGGTATAACAGCGAGTACTCGTCCTGCATGCTCACGAACGTGGTCCAGCCGTTCTTGCGCGCGACCTCGTTGAGGTGTGCAAACTGCCAGCACCGCATCGAACTCGCACCAATGTACCGCGCTTTGCCGTTCTGAACAAGATCGTGCAGCGCCTTCATTGTTTCCTCTGCGGGCACGTCGTGGTCGTATCGGTGGATTTGCAGCAGATCGAGGTAGGAGGTATTCAGACGCGCAAGGGAGGCATCAACGGCATTGAAAATGGCCGCACGCGAGAGACCGCTCTGGTTGATGTAGTCTCGATGATTCTTGAGATCGACCCTACCAAAAGTGCGGATATTGGGGTCATCGACAACGAGTCCATAACATTTCGACGCGATCACGATTTGATGGCGGGGAATTTGATACTAGGAAAGGACGAGATCGAGTGATACGGTCAGGTAGAGGGAAAAAAAGGAGACACGACTGATCAGAATTACCTTTTGGATGAACTTGGCGATGAGACGCTCGGATTCACCGTTGGAGTAAAGGTTGGCAGTGTCGATTGTGTTGATACCGAGATCCCATGCAGCCTTCATGATCTCGAGAGAAGGCTCTTCGTCAAGGACCCATGGCTGAACACATCTATCAGACTGAAATCCTGCAGCGTCAGCGAAGAAGAGCACGCACGCTCCAACTCGGCGAGCCAAAGCTCATTGCTCCCAGCTAGACAAGGTGGTCATGGAGCGAATGGTGGCATGTCATGCAGTCATGACTCACGATGGGGACAGAGACGCGAAGACCAGACTTGCCCAGCTGACGGTATTGGACTTTGGACATGATGACGCGGATGTCAAATGGGATGAAAGACGGAGGTTCATGACGGCCCTAGATTTTGCTTATAAAGGTGGTCTGGCGCGAACAAGGAGCTAGTTGCGGAGTCGTCTAGCGTTTCTGGAACTATTAGGGTCTTTAAGTTGGTAACTTAGGAGGGGCGGACTGCGACCCGACCCGACCACAACCCAGACCAACGACCCGACCACGGTGACGCGACCACGGACCGCCAACACAAACACCATCATGACAGTGCTCCGACGACGACGACGAGATGCCAATGACGACCCGAAAATGGCAGCAGGAATGGCGATGCATGCCCCACATAATCGCGACGACGACGACGACTCCCTTGCTTGACATGGTCGCGCCCATCTCGCTCCGCACCGTTCACCAGGTCCGACGCCGTCGATGCCTACCTCGCCTTTGCACTCGATTCAGACTATCCGGTACGTCTCCATCATGCCCAACACGACTGGGCACGCACGCAGCTGACCACACTATGACCTGGCGCGGGCGCGGCTCGACCTCCTGGCTAATACCACTCAGGTGTGATGGAAATGTGACCAACACCACCGCTGCGCGAGGAAGATAGCGGCGAGGTGATGTGATGTGGCAATGATACCTTGACCCAACGACGGCTACTGGGTAACTCGCGTCGACGCGTTCTCAGACAAGTGAACTTGAGTCTATGTCAGGCTGTCACCCTGTTGAGGGAAAGGAACTTCAGGCTGCCGTGCCGACAACAGAGCCTTGCTCATAAGTTTGGTGAGTCTTGTTTTCGACACGCGACATGTTTCAACGCTAAAGTGGGCTGCATAAATCAATCACATGCAGGACCATAAGGCTGTTATGGCTAGCCAGGAACCATCACTCGGCACCGTCAGGTTCCTGGCCTTAGCTCGAGGGACGCGAGATTGGGACATGAGTAATTATTGGTAGATTAGTCTTACCCTCTAGGCTACCACAGCATTTTCGTACGTATCCCCGATTCTCAAGACATTGCCAATTAACTCTCGGCGGTAAAGAGATGATAGCGCCAGAGTTAGCCAAGCCCCGCTGTATTTATGTTGATCAAGGCGCGGGACAGTGCAGGTCTAGCTACATTCATGATTTCAGCTGGATGGGATCGATCATGATATTTTCATGCTGGGGTACTTATGGATGATTTATCTGCTAGGCTGAGCTGGCTTGTTGTTCATCGCTACACTCGTATTCAAGCGACGCCTCGGCCATCATGGGCATGTACACAGGTTGTCATCAATCTTCCGTATTGATTTCATTCTACATGATGCGGGAGAACACGCCTGCCAGTATCATTGAAAACCCAGCGCTTAGCGCTCAGTGGCATTCATCACCTCGATGAAATGGCATGGTTAGCTGCTACTAACGAAGCTTGAATGTCCGTCTTTTCGAATATGAAAATAAGGTCCTACCATAAGGCATTGGCTAGTTTGCATGTTGGTTAATACTGGGGTCTGGAGGCACGTCTGGAGGAGGTACAATATTTCCCACCAGTTATTTCCAAACTACACAAAGATGGAAAATTATTGGGCACTCAAAGGCCGCGTTGCAAAATTTGAGACGGAAATGGGCATTGGTCCGGCAGTAGGTCTTCGGTTCCTCGTCATCTAACCACATGCGGCAAGTCCACCCTCTTGACACGGTGCAGTACAGTACTAGGCAGTCCGTTTGCACTGTCGTGTATTTCTAACCTAAGTTCACATAAAAATTCAATATTTTGTGTGCAGGAACGTTACGGTACTTCACAGCAACTTAACCCCGCTCAACATATGAAAAAGGTCCTCCACCTCGCCTAAATGGATACTTGCTGTAGGACGACAACGTCAAACAACGAAGTACTGAACACCGTTCGAGACCGTGGTGCATCCCACACTAGATACTGTCGAGAGAACGTACTTCATCCAGCGTCGAGTGGTCTCAATGGGCAGTACTATGATCATCAATCTCATCCTTGGCTAAGGACATGTTGTCACCAATAATACGCTTCGTGTCGGCTAATTTTGATCAAGTTCGATAACGGGACATCGAACTGATCCATCGGTCGATCTGGTGCAGAGAGGAATATCTGATTGAGGGACCGCTACGCTGCCCAAATACGCATCAGATCAAGGCTACGCCACAATACGACGTAGTCAAAAGGAATGTAAAAATTTCATGCAAACCTGTAAACCGAGTGGAAACAAGAAGCGGACGAGAATTTTGTCTTCACATCCTACTCTGATGCAAGGCCATGCACCGGGGTAGCGGTATCATACTTCAGGTCAGAGAGCCTGCCCGAGGTATCCCGCATTTCCTACCCACCTCGAGAGGATGTAGTCTGATGACCGATAGCAGTAGGCGTCAGTATAGTCAAGGTGTGGTCCGCACCGTTTCACAGCGATAGAAACAGCTCCTACAGTGGCCGAAGCGGCGAGGTTGATCGATGATCGCTGATACAGGTGGTCCGAGCAACAGCCCATTGCGGATGCGATGACTTATCGTGCTCATATATACTCGAGAGTGAGGCTGTGTGACGGAAAAGATAGTACATGAGGCATACATGAGGAAGTCTGAGTCAGGATGATCTGTCAGGAGGTCGGATTCGTTACAGTTGGGGTAGTGATCGCATGAAGAGCGTGAGGATGTGGTCGTGTCAGGGAATAGGCCCTCGCTGGCCCATCCAACACAGTATCGCACCGTGCAAATTGTGAAACGTGGTCGGGCCCGCTGTCAAGTTTACAGAATGGATCTAATGAGATATTGATGGCCCAGCCGCGATGAGCCTCAAATGGTCCGTTCACGAACGCCTTTGGATTTAGGAATTACATGCTTTGTATGGGGCGATACCTGTAGACATGAGCGGTAGTGCGCGGCTACCAGTGCTGTGAGCCGAATACCTTGGTCTGATCCCTTCACAGGAATATCGACTTTGGATTCGGAGACCCGGTGCAGGGCAGCTTGCGGTCCCTCATGGTAATTGACGAACACCATATGGCAGTAATGCGGGCCATGCTTCCAGCTGGTGTGGCACTTGTCACGATTGTGTAACTTTCTCAATGCCGCCGTCATCCAAATCGAGGTTGATATCATTTCCTGATTTGGTCCCACTAGCCCTGATCTTACGACAACCACTTATAAACCAGGGTCCATGTCGCCTCCCTCTCCTCCACCCATCTGCTACCATGAGAGACCTACCCATCGAACTCGTCGGCGCCGTCATCGAGAGCATCAGCTCCACTGCTGATCTCCTCTTACTCCGATGCGTCAATAGTACCTTCCATTGTCTTGTCACACCCCACGTCTTCCGCAAGATACACATCCGCAACGGCGTACAAAGCGCACAGAACTGTCAAAACATTGTTGCATCCCCCTCTCTTTCTACCCACGTACGCGAGGTCGTTTACGACACGCGCGATCACGCACAGTTCTGTCTTCTCCCAGTCGGCCTTCAAGGTAAACGTCCTTGTTCGTTTTCTTCTCCCAAATGGCTGACACCCACATCCTCCATAGGCGCCTGTGACGAACTCGAGATCGCAGAACTTGAAGATGTTCTCACAGACACGTTTTGCTCCCTTTCGGGTTTTAAGAACCTCGAGAGCGTCGTGCTCAACTTCTGGCCTTCGTTCCGTTCGCAAGACGGCACGGAAATCCAGGAACACCCATTCTGGTTCACCAACCGTCAGATTGTGGTTCTGCATGCTGTTCATGTCGCGCTCAAGTCTTGCTTCGTTCGTTCGCTCACGCTGAACAATGTTATCCCGATGACGTCGGCCTGTTACGACTTTATCTCGGCCTTGACCGACTCACCTTTACATCATTTGTCCATGAGCGTCGTCGCGAACTCGGAGCTGGGTGTTTGGTCGGGCTCTAAAGTTCTTAATGGTCCGCTCAACGCGCTGCTTCCGGCGCCTAACGGTAACTTGAGATCCCTCGTCCTGCGCAGCCCGCAAGGTCTCTATCATAGTCCGAACATGCAGCTCCGTTCCTTCCACTACCCCTCGCTGGAGACGCTCGTGCTGGAGAACATCGTGTTTGACCACACGCCCTCCGCGGATAGTATGGAGGAATTTGTGCTTCGGCACAAGGCGAGCCTACGCCATCTGGAGCTGCATGGGTGCTCCAGCTACGTGCCCAGTCAATCAACTCCTGTCCGGAGATGGTCCACAATCTGGGGACGCTTCGAGGAAGAAATCGTTTCTCTCAGGGAAATAGTGGGGAGTTCACAAGGCTACACACTCCTCGACGGCCAAAGTGGATACGTCCCACACCCATCACTCCCAACAGAGCTCGCCGAGGACGAAAAAACTTTCCTGCAATTTAGGCACCGTATGAAACTCCGGTCGGTTCTCACTACGGCTTCCGTTTGAATAGCGTTCCTCTGGAGGAGCAATTCATTCCCATTTCTTTTTGTATTGTCGTGATGGACGGCCGCATTTCGGCCCGCAGTTTTCCAATTATGTGCACAACTTTCTTTTGTTCTTACAAATTACGTGTGTGCGTTTTGTCTTGCGTAGAGACCAAATATATACCTGTAACTCGAAGATAAAACGAATGTTTGGCGATTTCTCGATTGTTCGAGTTACGGCCCATACGCTTTCGGCAAAAGAACACCAAAAATGAAGTAACCGCAGTAACCTCTTGATAAGATGGATGCCGGGGACATGATGGTCCTGCGCAGCAGAAGAGGCTCGTCGAAATCGACAACTTCTCTGCAGTCCCTCCAAGTAATGATCAAACTCTCCAGTCATAACAATCACTTATAATTAATTCTTCCAAATCATCCTGACTCGGAGCAAGCGAACCCAATAATTGTGGGACCATTTCATCGCGATCGCTGTGAGCTTCTTCAAATTTGGGCCTCAGACTCAGACGAGCAAGTTTGGTAGCGAGCACGTATCCGTTTATTATTATTATTATTTTCTTTCGAGACGGAGATTAGATCCGTGATGCGGCAGAGATTTAGTCACTGCTAGTCAGCCGGGAGCGGGGTGGTGCTGCGCGCGACGTGTCCTGAGCTCGCGATCACCTTGGACGACGTCACCATTCCATTTTTCACCTGTTTCCACTCTTTTATTGACTAGAAAGCTTCTCAGTAGTCACTAGAATTTGGATCGAGAAACCGTCCCCGATCAGAGCTCGACCGTGGTCGTTTTCGTGCGTCACGATGCCGACGCGGAGCCTAGTCAGGTGAGTGATGGATGCCTCGTCCGCCGCAGCATATTGCCTGCTTAGCCAGCTACGGGGTCGTCGCTGCAAGTACCTGAATTTCCGAGTAGAATGCACTCGGGCTTCAGTATAAACAGCGTCGCCTGATAGTCTGACAAACCCTCGCTATCTGGATTGGTTAGCCCGTCGGCGTTGGTGCTTTGGTGCGTGTGACTCGCCAAATCATGATGGGATGATGAACGTGGTGCATGCTTCCACGTTTCGTATAAACGTCTGTTGTAACTGCTGCGGAACGATCATGAAAGCCTTTTTGGTGTGGTCCCCCTTTTGGCTTCCCTTCTGTCATCGCGAACGGTGGAGGTCTATGAACCATACGGAAGGACTCTCGGATCTGAGCCGAGTCAAGCGGCCACTGGTCGCAAAGTGAATTTCCCGTGTGCACCTCTCGGTGTATCTAGGTAACGCTAGACGTCTGCGAGGTCTCAAAACGCGTATCGTACCTCGTCAGGTTCAGGCTTCACCCTTTGTCGTCGTTGCACTCTGGAACAACGTTCTGCACGAATTTCACGGTCTTTGCCAGAAGTTCCTCACAGGGAACACTCGAAAAACGAAATTTATGCCGATGGGACTTTCCATGGCAGCTTGAAAGGTTTGTTTGCGTCCGGGAGGAGTCACTTTTCACGACATTCCGGATTCCTACCTGTGGTAAGTGGCGCTCTTAGACTGATGGTGCTGCTAGACACAATCATGTTTACAACATGTACCACGGTTGTTTTTCATTCCGCGATATCAACCCGGTCGGGGTGTGATGTATGATAGCGCTAGAGGTTAAACTTGACGCACGTGCCAACACCGACGAGGACAAGTACTGACTCGTGGTGAGTTTGGTGGTCCAGGAATTCTGTCACTCCAGCACAACAAGCACAGAAGTGTCAAGTAATCGACAGGTTTACAGCCTGTAGCAATACGTCGGCAAACACAAGCCAAAAATGGGGTATGATGAGTTGATCTTGGTAGCGAACCGCACGATGAAAACAAAGAGGGGGACGACACTGACAACGGGGGTCGATATTCTAGGGGTTAGAGTTGACTGCAAAATCGAATGGATAACACTGTACACGGCGACAATAAACATAACTCACTAGCGATGCAACCAACGTTGACGTGGAGATTGAAGTCATCATTGTCACAGCAGGCAGTTTGTGAGCCACTGAAAAGAGTTAAGCGAGATACAAGCTTTTCCGGGAATGCCACTTACCACCCACCCCCATGCCCAGGACCAGAAGCGGAGAGGGAGAAACAGTTCACACCATAGGGGGTTCCTTTGGCGAGCGAGAGACCCAAGAGCCTCACCAAGTCGTCAGATTCACCCTTCTCGCCATATGTGTGCAAGCTCTCGCAGCATCCAGGGGGCCCGCTGTAGCAGGATATCGGCGTACCAGCGTTGGAGGCAGCTGAGACAGCAGTGGCAGCAGAAATGAGAGCGATGACGGTGGTGAACTTCATTATGATTTAGAAGACCGAGTAGGGAGAGAGAGGGTGGCAGAAGGAGGAAGAAGTGAAACAGAACGCCGTCGTATAGCAGAACAAGAGCACGATATTTATGGCGGAAACAGGGTCATGTCGGCAAACTGTATGCCCTAGTTCAGACCGGCCAGCGAATATGTTTCCCGACCCAGATCGATCAACCGGCCATTGTCATTGACGAATTATAGGCGTAGCTAGCAAATGCCAGACTAAAATTCCCCCTGGGCCACCAAGTCGTCGTCGTCGTGGCCGAGCGTCGTCCTTTCCGGTCGTGATAGCGGCCTCCGTCCTCTACTTGTTCTCGGGACCTGTTTGACATGGTCAACCCTTGAATCATTCGGCATCACAGCATTGATGCCAACCTGACACGCACCGCTGACACTATGGCCTATCGCTGATCTCGCTTTCTCATATGTTTTCCCATATGAATCATGTTTGTCAACTTTTTATCCTCCTGCTCTTACCGACGGTTCCAGCACCTCGCTCGCTGTCAAGGCTCATCTGCAAACGCAGCCGAGACCTGGACTTCCCGGGACACCCTGTTTCAGGTATGGCGTCGCTAAAAACCACCATCGTCCGATTAGACATTGACACCATGGGCTGAATTGCTTTGACAACTTTTTAATGGGCTGGTGAGTGCTCTGATTGGACAATGGTGGTTTTTAGTGCCATACCTAAAACAGGGTGTCCCAGGCAGTCCGGGACTTGGCCGCATTTGCAGATTGCAAAAGATATATCACGCTAGTACATGCTGGTAGTGCAAGAAGACCGTTTTCCCATGACCCTTAGGGGAATGCCCCCGATGGATCTCAAGTTGCGTGAGTGATCACAAGGGGGCCTGTATCACCCCCTTATCCAAGTCATCTTTGACGGCCTTTACGCGTGTTTTTTGTGCCGTGTTTTTGGCACTAGCCACCACAAGCAAGTTATTTCATGAGCTGGTTAACTGTCTCGGACCCCATGCAGCACGCTCTTTCTGAAAACAGGGAACATGACGTGACTGACCTACCTTTTTTCTTTATCAGCATCGTACTTCCAGCATTGTTGAGTACAAGCAGCGGTCCCCTGGTAGCGGATCTCTCAGGCATATCCATTCCTGAACACAGAAATAACGAAACGCTCTCGGTCAACACAAGGAAGTATGTTCTATAGGGCCATACATCCCCCACAATACACCGCACCAGCACATCCTCACCACAATCAGGAGCACGGTTCAATCTAATTGTGAATGGAAGGTAAATTCATCTTGGGAAGAGAAGCAGAACGAGAACTGAACCCTGTATATTTGGTTTGGAAGAAGACATTTGTTTCTCCTACTTTATATGGTCCTGTTGAGTTTCGAAACCAAACGCTCGGTCTACTGGATTCTACAGACAAGGCCTCCCGCAGTGGGGAATGAGACCAACGACAAAGCACGAATGACGTAAAGGCAATGGTATCGCAGAATGGTCGTCGGTCGGCATATCGGTGGGTTCGGGCCTCTGGCTAACGTCCGCATGACTCTGCCTCAGTCGCGTCCATCTTTGGAGGACCCGGCTTGGAAAGGGCTTCGCGTTTATTCACGGTTCTCGGTCTATCGAGGCATGACTCTGATGAATGACGTTTATTGAGCCGTTGGTGAGACAGGAAAAAGACATGTTACAGTCGCAGAATACTGATACCCCTTTTTCTTTTTGCTACACACGACATCTATTCCTCCCTTTTTTTTTCGAAGTGGTACCCATGACGTTTGTTTTCGACTCTCAGACAGTTTCCCGAAGGATCCAAAGGGTAAACGGAAGAAACAAAACACGCCATTCGTGTTCAATTGTCTCAAACCCGCCCAAGGGTTTACTTGACACAACGGCGGAGAGGTCGTTCTGGATAAAGCTAAGTCCGCCCAAACGGCCCTCGGAAATGGCTCGGAGAAGACAAGGAGGCGAATAAGCGGGTGTTGTTCGCGTTCATGCAAGGGTTTGCCCAAAAGAATAGAAAGTTGGCACGCTAGATTGTCTCGTTGTTCCCCCGCGCAGGAGACCGTCCAGTTATCCACGTAGTTTGCCTTCGACTTGAAACAGCCGATCATTCCAACGCGCCCCTCCGAAACACGCTTGACACTACGTCGATTGCATGCTCGCTGGTGCGCAGCGTCGTTGGACGACTCGCGCAATCGGATGGAAAAAGCGATTCAGAATTTGGCGCTGTAATTTTGAGTGCCATCCCTGAATCGAGCGATATCCACACCGATGCTTGTTCAAGATGGCGAAACTTGCACATCCCAGACAGGGTGAAGAGTCGTTCTCGTTTTGCAATTGATCTAGATTAAGGACAGAAGGCGGTAAAGAGTATTGATACCATCCGCTCTCACAACGCCTCCCACGAGATGACTCAATCCGCAGGACACAGCAGTAGACATCACGTCATCTTGGGGAATGAGATCAACTCGATCCATGCTACAACGTCATCTTACGACCTCGCCCGACCCGTTCCCAGGACGTGGATATCTTGACCTAAAAAACGTTCCCGTACGTTGCTCGTGGCAATGCGCAGCAACGAACAACGATAGCGCATTGCCTGAGAACGAAACATAACAAAGCCACGGTCAGCGTTAGGACAGGCAGCTCGCTTACACGAAGGCACTCGTTTTCTGAGAACCGAACCCCACATTTTGTGATACGCAGCGCCAGGTCACGGGTTCACTCAGAACGGAACATCTTGCCACAAGACACCCCTGAAACGTGGTCCAGGCTTCCCCTACCTCCGGGGAGGGTGAACACTTGCAAGCAGGGACCAAACCCAAGGTGTCACAGACGAGATCGACCTTTGCTTTCGAAAACAATTAAGCATCTGCGCATGTCATCGTCAAATAAACTGCCTGGTCCAATGTGTAATTATTCACCCTCGATGTTGTATTATCTTTCATGCAGCGAGAATGTTTCTGGCTGCCTTTGGTGCTGTTAAGACTGCAGGGGCAAAGGTAACGGTGCATTGCAGAGATCACCGACAGCTACTCTCTGTCGATGGCCCATCGTCCTACTTACCTGCTTCAGAAACTTCTCAAGTCGAGCACTAAGATATGGCGTACGGCGCGCTCCCGTGCCACCCGAAAACATTCGTAACATGATGAACCAATGGGCTCGAAGGGAAGTCATGCAAACCACGACCTACGGTGTGCGCTTTTTTTGAACTCGGTGAATGGCCGAGGCGGAGCCTCCCTGCTCGCAGAGGTGTCTCGACTTTTCGTTACGAGACGTCTGGGCAACCTGGTTGCATAAATCGCGGGAACAATGCCCCAGAGCGGCATGCTGCATATATTAAGGTATGGGACTCTATCATCATTTTTTATTTTATGTTACCGCCGCGCGAGCACTTCCTCGGTATGCGGTGAGAACGTGCAGTGCACATCGGGCGGGCGTCTCCTCTTTCTCTGCGACTCGTACCGGTGCTCACCGCGAAACAGAGCTGACAACAAAACGAAGACACCGGGGAGAACGAGGGTTGCCACTCTGGGGCGGAAAGACGCGCCAAAGGGTACCATATTGAGACCGTCCTGCCTGAAAACGGAGACCGAGCGACGCACACGGAAATTTTAAGAACATTGCATTCAGAGGGACTCCAGGCCGGCCAGATCGAGCAGATCACCCATTCACCGCCACTCCTGGAACAAGATCTGATCCGGCATTCACAAACGGCAGGAACAGCAAGGCATAGTGGACGTGAATTGTCCCTAATAGACATCTTACTGTGCGATGCGAGTTGATTTCAATTCATCAGCCATCTCGAGGCAGATCCACTTTGCGGGATCTGCAGCAAGGATGATCTGAAAACACCATCAAATGAAGAGGGACGATGAGCAAGTTCCTCACTGGGGTTCACGGAAGTAACGTCGTGGGTGAAAGGTATCCCGCGGTAAGTATTTGGGCCAAAAAAAGCTGCGCTTGGTAGTCACGGCAAGTACTTCCAAGGAGTAATGCCCGACGTGTTGCACAGCGATCCGATTTACTACGCCGACCGGTGATCCTGACTCCAACGCTGCTTCAAACAGTGAATGAAAATGGAAGCGTGCATTAGAGATACAACTATGACGAACGTGTCCGAGAGTACGCCAGCAGCCGGGAAGGAGATATCAGCAACACACAGCATAGAACGCAGAAACAATGGTACAAATCACAGCGATTCGACGAGTAACACGTAGTTTTTCCTTCCACCCGTTCCGATCGGCCGTAGCTGGAGCGACACCCTGATCTTGCGTCGTTCAAACGCACACTGATTCCACAGCTCGATGAGCGCACAGACCTCCTGCGCTGGACTACGTGCGAAGCGGCCGTCGTATACTGCGCCGGGGGTGTGTCTGGGCAATATGCGATGGGGGGTCAGAGGAGCGACAGGCGCACGGGACCCGACCGCAGAGAGGCTCTGGCGCGAAAGGCGTGCGGCAATGCCAAGGTCTTCGAGGAAGCGTGCCCAATCTGAACGGCTGATCCCGTGTTTATCGAGGACGCTGTGGGGATAGAGTACGCGAAAGCCGTCTGTGAGCCTGTCGCTGTGGGAAGGGATGCGAAAGGGGGGGAAGTCGTGAGATCGGATGCGACATGGGGAGGTGGTGGAAAAGCAGAGTGGTGGTGGGTCGAGAGGACGTCTCTGTGGGAGATGCGGGGAGTGGGAAGAGAGATCTTCGAAGAGGGGTTCCCAAGGTGGAGGGTCCCCTGTCGAGGGCTCGTGACGAGATGGAGTAAGCACATCGGATGAGTGCGGTTCCAATAAGAATTGGACGTGCAAATTTGGTGACATGTTTTGCGACGATTTATTGGTCGACGAAGACGAGGATGAAGATCAGTGAATGGCGAAATCGACCGTACGATTGAGTGTGTCACATCGCACGAATGGAGGAACAAGTCCAAGAGCCGACACGTGCCGCCGTGGCTATTCAATACGACTCAATTCAGGTAAGCGCGCTTGAAGTCAGCCTTGGAGCTTCTCCGTCTTCTCCTTCTTCTACGTCCCTCCTCGGACGATGCGTCCACTCACGCTTCACGTCTCTGCCCTCAGCGACGTCGAATATGATCTCTACACCGCATCACTCAATGATCTCGCCCCAGTGTCCACCAATCAGGACAACCTCAACAACATCCCGACCACAACACACGCCCGCGACGACGCCCACTACGAACGAACATCCGTCGGCGTGCGTGAAGTACGGGCATGGCTCCGCGGTAGATACCCCAACCTTTCAGCATCTGACATCGATTCTGTTAGTTGTCCATTTCATCCGTGACGCTGACCCACCTTGACGACTGACATCTTTTTTCTCTTGACCGTTTACGTAGATCCTTAGATTGTTCTGTCCCAACATGCTTCCTTCAGACACGCTCACTGGAGGCCAATTTTTTGCCGCACTTCGTCTTGTCCTACACGCCGGGTCGGGTAAAGGGGTTGACCGGACACTTGCATTCGTCCAGGGTGAGTAGGCTCTAGTGTCTGTCCTGAGCAAGCATCTTCTTGTTCTGCGCGTCCTACATGTACATACGTTGCTCATCACAAGTCTATATAGCGTCTCCAAAACCAACCAGGCCGCCAGACTTTCCGCAGTCACTCTCCCCTCCCAAACGACCCGTGCAAGCACCCCCGTCCCACCCTGACCGTCAAAAACTGCCCCCGCTCGTCAACCCATCCTCGGAAACGAACCCATTCTCACGCAGACAGATAGACCATGGCCTACCTCCTGCACCACCCATAGACCCCGACCTCTTCCCGCAGCAGCGCCCATACAAGATCAGCCACAACCCGTTCCTCGTCCATGACAGTAGCGTGGATAAGACCGCCCCGCCAGCCAACACTTCGAACCAAGGAAAACTGCCGCCACTACCCCCCCGCAAGCCCACGTTGCTTGCGGCTCCACCCCGTCGACTGTCAGATGTCGTGCCGACGCCGATCACGTCGACGGCTCATATCATGACGCCTTCCGGCCCGCCTTTGATTCCCATTAAGCCGACGCACGTGATGAGTCCATTGATGAGACAGTCGCTCGAGGCGAGCAAGCACGCCCAGTCGATCAAACGCGCCGAAGAACAGCTCGACCGCGAACGCGTCTGCCAGATCCTTAAGACCACTTCGTCGAGCTCGTCCGGGAGTAACACCACTCCGGGTACGCGCACGCGCAGCCTCAGCCCCACAAAGCAGTACCAGGTAGCGGCTAATGGGCATGCGCATGACTCGCGCTCCGGGGAGTCCGACGATGGCACGACGTACGTCCCGCCCCTACCCGGTCGGCGGAAACCCAGTATACCCTCATCGACGACGTCGAGCTCGGTGTTGTCGCTCGAGCAGGTTGCGAGCGCAACGCTCCCATCTCCGCCTTGGCGTCCGCCCCGGCCACCACTCCCCAGCCGGGACGCTCTCGGGGTGTCCACGACGCATGTGGAGCACGCAGTTGCACCCGCTTCTCTCGGGCCGATACCGCCACCGACCCACCCCCACCGGCAGGCGTCGACATCGACGGACCCGACTGTGAACGACACCCAGTCGTCGGCGCCGTCTTCGCCACGCGTCATGCGCTCGCGCTCAGTCACGGCCTCGTCCTCATCGTCCGCACCGCTCCCGCCACCTCGACGCAAGCGGCCGGAGAGCATGCAGCTGGGGTTTACCCCGGACGGCGGCGGCGGCAGGGAGGTCTTGAACGCGCACAACGCCACCCTGCCGCCGCATGTGCTGTCAGCCCCCGGCCACGGGCGGACAGCGTCGCTGCAGGGTCTCGGGCTCTCACGGCACCACTCACTGACGCTTTCGCGCGGCCTGGAGCGCGAGCTGGCCGAGACGGCACCGTCGGTATCGCCGTCCCCGATCGCACACATTCAGAAGACGCTGACACACCTCCAGCTGCGGGCCCAGCCGAAGCTGGACGCAGTGCGGTACAAGGCCGAAGCGGGACTCAGCCGGCGGGGGTACGTCCACCACGGGCACCTCAGTGTGGGCGGGGCGCGGTGGAAAGAGGAGGGCGAGGAGGGGCTGATGGCAGACGCGATGCGGTGGACAAACGGACGTGTAGGCCGGAATGATCGAGAGGGGGGTACGGACTGTATGAGTGAGTCGACAACGGACGAGGACGCGAGTTCGGGCGAGGGCGTGGATCAAGAACACAGACACAGACATGGACACAGACACGACGGGAGGCAGGGCTCGACGACAACAAGGAGGGGAGGGGGTACAACGACGACGTTGATGGCACCCGGTCCCGGTGCCGCTCCATATCGGGATTTCTTGACGGAATCTGACAATCTGAAATGGCCCATGGGCGAAGGTTGGAAGCCGCTGTGACACGTGTGTGTGCATGCAAGGCAAGGGGTTCGATCATTTAGAAGAACGCGACGACCACCGTCGGGGCGTCTTGGCAAGGGGTAACTGGGCCTTTTTTTTTTTCTTTTCTGACTCTTACCATTTTTGTCGTCATTTTTTTGTATTATGCAACTATGAGAGGACACAGAAAAGAAAAAAGATACCTAGCAAGCAGGATTGTTATGTATAATCCACAATATGATAAGTGCGAAAGATGGGAGAGGGTAGTTATTTTGCAGGTGGTGTCCAATCGTGCGCACGCCGGTGTTAACCTTGCTCGAATCGTTTTTGACGAAGAAAAGAGAAGGGGAAGGCATTCAGGCTCGTGAAAAATAGATCATGAAGGGGTCAAAAGGGAAGAAGATCAACGTGCGTTCAAACGAGGTTCGCTCGTTTGAGATACGCGCGTATGATCCCGTCCCGTACTACGTCCGCGGAAGAATCAACATTAGACGTACCCAAAAGCGGTGTGAATACGTACCGGATAACAACGTCTGAGCCGTTGTCTGCGTGTCCTAGACGAGCACCGCCGCATCAGCAACGTTATGCACAGAGAAAGGGAGAGGGAGGGAGGAAATCGACTCAACGATGACCGATGTGGGATAAATGTGACACATCCTGGGTTCTGGGGAATTGTGCTTGACGGTATCCTTGAACTTTCCACGAAGGTCTACACACAAAGGCGCAACGGTCGTGAGACGAGCCTCGTAAACAACGAGAGGGTGGCGCGTGGCGTACAACGTACATTTGACGACGGACTGGGTTTCGTTGGGGCGATCCCCGTATGAAGGTAGAAAACGGTTGACCATAATGCCGTTCGCGATCTTGCTTTCCAAAATGTCGATCTTGTTCAGGAAGATGATGAGGGTCGTCCGACTGAGGAGCTTAGACGAACAGACAGCTTTCCATAAGATGAACGAGTCTTCGAGCCGGTTCACCCTCGGATCTTCTTGCAGTCGTTCGTCAAAGCACGATACAGGAGCTAGGAAAATGATGGCGTTCACGTTGTCAAAGTACGGCAACCACGCGTTGCGCTGCGAACGCGTGAGCATTCTATTGGAGTGGGAAACAAAAGAAGTGAATAGGAGGTACCTGAGTACGCGAACCACCAACATCATAAATTCTCCACGTTTGTGAGTCCCCATCTGGAAAGAGGTCTGTCGGGTCGGTACTGGTGTAGCGAGAGCGTCCACATACCGTCTCCGACGTTCATGTCGTATTCTTGAATGTCTAACGTGCGTAGGCGTGCCCGGACGATATCGTCGTCTGTTGGTTCGAAATCGCGAGTGGCAAGGCGACCCGCATTGTCTAGAAAGCTAGAGATCGTGAGGAACGATAGGCAGGAAGGAAAGAAGGACAGGACAGACAAACTGGTGGAGTCTTCTAATCGAACTTTATACTTCAGCAGCATTTCTTGAACGAGATCGTCCTCCCACAAGGTCACGATGTCCATCTTGCAACTCGAAATGACCTCGGTGACATCCTGACTGCTCACGCCGTCGTGCTTGATGGGTCTACGTGAGCTCTCTGAGTCGTTTATGCGAGAAGCCTGCAGAAAGGTTCGCCAGTTGCGGGATCGGACGTAAAACTCGGACGATGTTCTTGGTGAGAGCCTTGGTGACGTCCGGGGAGAAGTATCCGGCACGTCCTCGGCTTTCACGCCAAGTAATCGTTTCAGGTCAGTCTCAACACCACGGAGGGGACGCAGCCGAACGTGAAGGAGATGGTGCTTGTCCGTGAAAGGAAGAGGGTCGTCGTCGTCGTCGTCGAAGGCGTCTTGCAGCGCACTGATGATGGTATTGACGGCACGTACGAGATTGAGCTGTAGGACGGTTCGCCACGAGGCGCGCTCCTGCACCCACTTGTCCCGCGCGAATCGCATTCGAAAATCTGACAGGTATAATCAGTAGGCAAGAACGAGAACGAACCAAAGCGAGTGTGACTGACTCTTGAGGGTGGTCGATTTTCCTGTGGTGCCGAATAGAGAGACCCCGTGAGCGCCAGTGGTGAGCCCCGCAAGCTGAAAAGCTGTAGGTTTTGCGCTGGGACTCACCGCTTTCGCTTTGGCCAAGGAGGAGGATTTTGACGATCTGTTCCTGTTTCTTGAGTGCGACTCTCTCTGCCCGAAGTTCTTCGTCGATCTGGTCGCTGATTCGCTGAGCTTCTGCTTCGCGCTCTTCTCTCGCCGCCCTTTCTTCCGGGGTCTCGTCTGGTGGGGGTGCAGTGACGACGGCAAGCGGGTCTGTGGAGTCGTAGTTGAAGACCATGTCCGAAAGCGCCCAATAGGATGGGAAAAACAAGAGACAGAGGCGAGGGATGGTAAAAGGGAAAGGCTGAGTAACGGTGTCGCATCATCCATCATGACATGTGGCCTAATGAGCCTGCCAATAATTCCCTGCTTGCCATTTCTGGAATATTCCATATCGGGCAAAGTCGCGTTGCATTTCCCACGAGTCTTCAAACGTGCCTGGTGGAGTCGTTGCACGCAAGCAGCCGAGCTATGCGGGCGGGATGACGGCCTAGTTTCTGTGATCCGTCGGTCGTTAGGCAGCTAACTCAAATTGCCTGGTTGGACTTGGTGGAGCTCCATCTTGGGAGCGATAGTGTATTGATGGTCAGTCCACGGCGATTAGGCTTATCCTATTCGTTGATCCGTCGACCAAGCCTAGACCATGCTCTATTGTCAACGTTCTCTCAGCGCCACTGATTCGGTCCTGCTAGACGTACAAAGTACAGCCCACACCGCGATGGCCGGATGGGCGTGCGGGCGTGCCTGAACTAAGCGGACCACCTCAGTTGAATTCGTACCTCTCCTGGGCTGCCCGCTGGTGTCATCTGGAAACACGTTCCACGCTCTTACAAAGATCAACGTTGACGACGACAACGACGATCTCAAACTGCGCCCTGGCAGGCGACCACCTCGAAGGTTCGACCCACCCACCCACGATGTCGCCGGACAGGTGTAAGCACCACCTGGATCCTTGTTCATCGCTGCTCGCCACAGGAAAAATCTTTCGCCACCCGACCTAGCACCATATGATTTCAAGGGTCGAAATGAGTGGATGCGATGAGTTCTGAGTCCGTCCCTTAGGGTCCAACACATTTTGAACACTGATTCTGATTATCGTAGCCCACACCGAAGTGATGGGCATGGACACTCGCCTCAGCGGTTTCATTTCCATTCGCGGGAGCAGAACCAAATACGGCATAGCGAGACCGGGTGATATGTGCAAGAATAAATCAGTGTGAACCTCGAACAATAGGACAAGAGGACATCACATGCGCACCGTGTGAGCACCGAGGACATTTCAGTAAATGTCATAAATAGCTGGGGCGTATATATGGAATGACGTCGCTCGGGTTTGCCCCACCATTCCTGGTTCGCAGATTGAAGATTGTCGTGTTGCAGGCGACTGTGAGGGATGCACGCCAAGGTTGGTGAACACGTATCAGAAAGTCTTTTGCTCAGCAGATCGCATGACCTGTTCGAACCACCTAAAACGCAGGGGGGGAGGGCACAACACATATTAATAAAGACGGTGGTATATTCAAGCTTATTTGCTAATTATACGCCGCTCAACAAGGAATGAGCGTCCAACAAATTTTCAACGACGCAGGCCACCTTCCTCTGTGGGGTTGCAAGTTGCTCCGAGATTCGATAAACAAGTACAACATCCGGTGGCACCGGGAATGGATGACCATATGCACCCGCCCATCATGCATCACTTCTGAGTATGCGCATGGATCTAATTGGACGTCGATCAGCACGCGGTACGGTTCCGTCGATGGGCCTTGCGGTTACACAGGATATACGGGAGTCGGGCCTGCCCTCCTCTACACTGCCACAGGCACAGGATCTCCGACCTTTCAGGACCGTCCCAGGCTGGCAGTGGATCAGACCTGTCACAGCGCCTTTGTTTTATACATAAACGGTCACCAGGAAAGTCGTATGGGCGCATCAGAAATCGAGGTTTCGAACGACCGGCTGTCGCCATCGATCAAGTCCTTCGAGACATTACTAAATGGCACGGCATGCAGGGTCGTCAAAGCATCCCCTGAGGGTTTGGCTACTTTGTGCCAAAGGCGGGGTAAGTCCGATGATTGCCGACGTTCTTCACGATTCTGAAATTTAATTGTTCAGCAGAGTCTATAATGCGTCCAGCCCTGTGCTCGCCGTACAGCAATCACGCTCTTGGCAGGTAGCTCGAAGACGGTGATGTCTCGGGGGCTATTATCGGCACTCCACATGAATTCTGTTCGCAGGAGAGCAGTTTCGAAGCTCTCCGACCTCCAAGGATGTGTTTCAACTGTCGATCGGCGCCATCCAATCCGTTTCTTCGATTTGGCAGCTTCTCCTGTGGGCGGGGCCGAAATCCCACTTGTACTGTGATGCAGAACTTGAGTACGAGTAATATGCCCATATCTATCATACCACTCGAATGCACTGAACTCGCGTCCATTTAAAGATAGTACATATGTTCCATCGAGTACATGTCATATATTGGCTAGTGGCCTCGATGAACTCGAACGTGGAAACAGGTATGCAGTCATGTGGTTTCATTTTTCGACGCGATTTTGGGGCCACCTACATATTGAATTTGTGGGAACCCCTCATCGCTTAGCAAAACGAAGGAAGGGCTGTCAATTAGTCTGTGTTTGTGTTTGTGCTCGCTGGTGAAACATCATTTGAAAGGGTACGGACGCAAGTGAAGGTTTCAGATATCAGGTATCGCTAAGTAATCATGTTGCGCTATCGGTCTCTGGCAACGACACTTCAGGCTATCTTCGTCCTCAGAAAGAGTGCAGATCCCGTTCGACGAGCAGTTGGCTGCAATGTTGACCACATGTCCTTATGTCGTTCTCAGATAGCGTATGTGTAATCTTGTACCCCATGAACTACCTGCAACGCTGATGATTCTCTGGATGCAGTATGATCCCGTCTCCTGCCTCACCACAGGTGTCGTATGATTGCCGATAATACGAGGGAAAAAAGCTACGCTAAGGACGGGGATCGTTTGGATGATCCAGATGTTATTACAGCCGGCAGCAACAAAGTCCACGTCGACGAGACGAATCGAAAAAGGGTAAGTTGGATGTACCGGAAACGTAATATGTTGGTAAAATTTTCGGGCAGGTTCAAAAGCCATCTGCGTTCGCTAAGTTCTCGAGAGGCCATCGATCGCCGCAGAAGATTCGTCGAGGGCAAACAGGGCACGCAGATATCTGCGCCTCCAAGAAATGTTATCAATTTATTTTCCTGACACGCCACAACGGGTCGGCAGTTCGAAAGGCAGTCCCAGTCGCAACAATAGGGTGATAAAATAGCTCCAAAAGCTGTCCTGACCTTGCTATAGGTACGAAGCTGTCGAATCCACGACTTGGTCCCGACCCGGGAAAACGTTGATCAGCCCGTTGACACTGTATATGTTTTTTGATTTGAATTTCGCCGGTCTGACGTTATTTCTGCGCAGCCTCACTTCAGCTCCTTGAACCGGACCACGCTTGACTGCGCGAGTCATACATGACATAGAACATAAGTACCCCAGGGATGGGTCCAAAGCGTGTCACGAGACTATCCAGAAGAATATGGAAGATCTCCGCCAAGTCGAGCGAACCTTGCCGTGAACTTATTTCAGGAAGTCGAGGACGTAGTCAGAGATCACGAGAAGTCAACAACAGACGGCGCGTTACAATAAACGTGGATCACTTGGTGAAATGCTACTCGCCGCTTACCGTGAGAGCTCTCCATGGATCCATGATGTAGAAATCGGCGAGAGGAGGGTGGGGACCCTTGTCCTAGGACGAACAACGCTCATTCAGGAACGATGCCTTCAGCTGGAAGATGGTATCAAACCAGCGTCGCAAGAGGTGGGTACCGTTCGCTTTATCGCAGGTCAAAGAACGACGGATGAATGCTTTCAAGATGTCAGCCGACGAGCGAAAAAGGCCAAGTACTACTCGCGGGGCGACATCAACTCCATCGTGGTAGGAGCAAGAAAATGAGAGCGTATGCGTTAAGTGCATAGAACAGGACGACCTTCTACAAGAGACGGTGAGGAGGACCAGAGTGACACACACCGACACCTGGTTGACCTCTGAGAGCTATCACCTAAGCCATCCTCTCAGTGTCTAGATAGAATTCGTGAAATAACAAACTATCGGGGATGAATCGATGGCGCCTCCAGGCCAAGGAAAGGTGTGATTGAGATGGGGGGCGAAGGGCATCTTTGTCGGAGTCGTGCCGCTTGTTGACCCACTCTTATTGCCCAATTTGCTGCGGACGCTTTCCCTCCAGTTCCAGTTCATTGATTCTGCATACAGGTAAACAGGGCATATCACTGGCGTCGGCAGCAGCAGCAATGGCGTCGCGGATGGTAGTTTCCGAGTCAATGAAAAGTAGCATCGTGCAGACCCCATGCAAGAGAAAGAGCTTTGGATGGGCTTCACAAAGTGTAGACGTTGAACTTCCGTGTGGTCTTTTTGCAGTTCCTTGAGTGAGCGAATTGGACAGGCGGGATACACACCCACTGCAAGCCACCTCACGAACAACTAGATGGGTGTGTTCTACGGATTCAGAGGGGCCTGAAGGAGAAAAGTCGAGGTGTGAGAAGCGAAGTAGCCACCACTCTTTCTTACGTTTTTCTCGCAGTCGGTAGTGTCGTCCTCGATTCACCCTTTTCGCACCCCCCGCAGCCCTCTCACAGGCGGCGTCTGAACACACTACCGTCTCCATGCGTCTCCATGCGCAACCTAGGCTAAGCAACCGCAATACATGGACGGAACACTCAGTGTCTTTTTCGTCTTTGTCAACCTTCCACGGTCGTGGTGTCATACCAGGTCCCGGAAAAGTGAACATTCGGATTTACTCACTCCGGAGATGCCACTTGCCATGATGATCAAGAAGTTGTTAGCGATCTACAGGCCGAACGTGTCGCCGCAACGTGCCTAAACGTTGTTTCAAACAGTGGATCAGCTTTCCAGCGCAGCCTGAAGGTTTATGATTCCACGTGGTATCAACGTGTGGTAAAACCCTCCTGGCCCAGTACCCGTTCATACAGACCATTGGTATTCTCCCAAATCACCATGGCATTAGAGGGTACCCGTCTCAATCTCTCGCTGCCGAGTTCGAGCAAGGAGAGGTGGTCATATCTCATCGGAATACCTTGAACTCGGTGCTCGCAGCTTGGGAAGATATCGAATCTCGAGGAGGCCAGTGTGCCTGACAGAGGCCGAAGGTCGCCCTGATTGTTCAATGTCCCTAAACAACCTTGCAGTTGGTCTGTGGATCTCGAAGAGAGCATTGTGCTTAACCGAAGAGCATTTGACCTTTGCCCGCAAGGTCACCCTGATCGGTTGATCTCTATGCAACCTGCAGTTCATCACTCTTCTTGGTATATGAAGCTCGGGGTGATATTAGATCTCGAAGAAGGCATTGTAGTTGACAGTGAAGCACTTGACCTTTACCTACGAGGTCATCCTCATTGGTTGATGTCTCTAAATAACCTTGCAGTTCGTCTCTCCACTCGGTACAAACACTGGCTTGGGGGGATATCAGATCTTGTGGAGGCCGTTGTGCTTGGTCGAGAAGCACTCGAGCCTTGTCCACAAAACCGCCCTGATCAGCTGACGTCTCTAAGCTACCTTGCAGCCTATCCTTCCACTCAATACAGGCAGCTCTGGGACATAAGATCTCGAGGAGGCCATTGTGCTCGATAGAGAAGCAGTTGCCCTTTCCCCCTGAGGTTACCCTGATTGGTCGACGTCTTTGAAAACTTTACATGTGATTTCTCTGCTCGGTACTGGAAGCTCGGGTGGATATCAGACCTTGAGGGGACCATTTTCCTGGATGAAGGATCGCTCATACTTCGCACACAGGCCACCCATGTTGGCCCGTATCTTTGGAGAACCTTGCAGTTTACTCATCTACTCGGTACTTGTGTTGATGCTACACACGACAAGGAGGGACATCTTCACCCTCTGTGCTCAACTAGAATTTGTCACTTGTGTCGTATCTTCCGCCGATCTGTTTGCTACCAGGGGATGGATTCACACCGGTGAATGTTTTCGGCATCCTATACTTCTTTTCGCACAAAAAAAATGCCTGCGATGTTTTGCTGAGCATTCAATCATACTACTATATTTGTTGTAGCATCCTCCCATCCTCAAAGCACTTGCATCCTCACTAGCAGTGGATGTATTTTCGATCTGCCTTGGTAATACCTCGCCAGCCCTTGCGGTCGAGCTCCTCGAGCAGGGACACGGCGTTTTTTTGGACCAACTCATTTCCTTTTGTCCTCCTCTTGAAGATGTCATTGTAGTTGGCCTGGCAGGAAAGGGCCTGGTGACGGGTTGCCCTCTTGGAATGCTGTGAACTCTCCTGGCTCAGATCAGCATGACCGGTCATCAAGATTCAAGAGCTTCCTGGTCACTCCCACTTTCTTCTTCCTTCCTCCTTCTCCGATGTCCGACGTGCAGCTAGTGGGGGTCGGTCATCATCGTCAATGCACGCAAGTACAGTTGTGGTTCTTTTATCATCCTTGTCGACAGAGATCCCGTCCATATTCCGCTGCAGATCACAACAGAAATGCCTTCTAGACCTATCAAACGTGTTCTACATACTTCTTGTGCGCACGGAGGCATGACAAGGAAAATCGCTCTCAGGTTCCCTACGAAAACTGTGGGATAAAGTTGTTCTGCCCATCGTCGATCGCCTTCAGGCAGTCTATCCATTCCAGATCAGTATCTATTGGCGCCCAACCGACGAGTGCTCTCTGTTACCCCTCCAGGGTGAGTGGAATTTCCCTGAACCGTATATCTCGGCGTACACCCCAACTTTGAATGCCTTGATTTGTGCCCAGGTCCAGTTCATCGAAGGTTGCACGCGAACAAATACGTTTCGTCGCCGTTGGACAAGCCAATGTGGAGAAAACGAACACTCCTTCGTGTCGACAGAACTGGACATCATTTGCGAATGCATCGACGGCCACACGTCGTTCAGGCGCATATACGTGGAGCGAGCACGCATTTCACGAGTCGTGGGCGATCTCGACAAGAATGAATGGGTGCATCTTGCTTGCCATGGCCTCGCCAAACAGGAATGGCCGTTCGAGTCAGCGTTCGCTCTCCACAACGGACATTTCACGATCGAGCGGATGATCGAGTGCAGGACAAGGGAAGCCAGATTTGTGGATCCCACTACGTGCCACACAACCATCGGGGACTATGTGGACAGTGGACGATGCAGAGACGAACAAGATCGTGTCGACGTTTTACAAGTATATGGTGGACGAGTACGGTCGTCTTGATCATATCCGGGTAGCGTTTGCGCTGAACAGGACGATGAAGTCTGTGGATATACCGTTTGATCAACGGATACTCTCTGTCATAACCAGTCATTGTATGTCTCCGTTGACCATCCCGCTTCGCATTGCCTATAGCTGGTGTATGCTATCCTAACCTTATTCATCACCTCGTGAAGGACCCAAGCGTGCTCCACCATCGATGATCTACGATTTGGGAACGCTTTGAGGAAGAGCTGGTCCGCCTCAGGAAAACAGTGGGAAGCCTTTGATGAACCCGCGGTGGCCGCCTCGACTAGCATTTTCGCTTTGCAATGAAAAAAGCACATCACAACTTTTTATGGATCCGGAAACTCAGTGTTGTGTGATTTGCAGAAGTCAACGCCAACAGCGACCACATGCTCAAGCGTTCACTATTGTGCAGGCGGCCAATCCTCACTAATCCCGTAATCACAATTAATTCACACCTGCGGTGAATCCTAGGTATATTCATAGTATCAGTTGCGTTGATACTTGGCCCGGACAAAAGGTGAAACTACACTCATATTCTTCCTCGACAGTAGAGAGGGAGATACGCATGTTCTAATTCGGTTCCCTAGCTATGCAGGTCAATTGATACCAATGCGGTGGTGAAACTTACGATAGGCACAGGCTAGAATGCAAGATTGACCATCAGGACGCAGCTTTCATGATCGACACAGGTGGCAACGACAACAAGAGTGGGGTGAGGCTTCAGTGACCGACTGGAAATAGAGTTATCCTCTAGGCTTTGCAGGCTGCTGATCCACTAAGAAGGGAGAAAGCACTAAGATTAGCATTCTCTCACTAGTCAAATGGTCGACTTGACGATACCCTGACCCGCGAATGTTCAATTTCCGAGTAATTCCCTCGGTTACTGGGAATCCGGGCCGAGCATAATTGAGCTGTATTGTCAAGTACTTGAAGAAAGGAGTGACTCACCCAGTGGTCCTGCATCGTGTCATTCGCCAAAATATGAATAGCAATGGCTATGTGTTTGAGCTGCCCTGCCAACCAACTAGTCGTAAAACACAAGCCTCGATGAAGTAGAATAACACGGTTGTGCACATCACCTCGTTAGGTAAGCTGCTGAAAGACCTACACCCAGAGCTGGCCTGCATCTTGCCTTCATTCTGCAACTTCTATAGCCCTGTCTTTTGCGCGCGTTCTCCGTGTTACAGCACCTGCATCAATAAGTTTCGGCGGTCGGACAGTGGATACACATGTAAGCGCCTGCCTTGTTGTCTTGAAACTTCGACTTTTTTGTGTTGATTTATTTGCACTTGAACTTCCTTGGCGACTTGCACGAACGAATTCGACGAGATCAGCCTTGTTGGTAGCTGATACCTCCGACCTGAATATCTCCCAGGATACCCTCCGAACGGAACCGACGCGTGCCTTTCACAGCTGTCCTCTTCTTTCAACTTGCTGTCTCCTCACGGGGTCAAATATGCGCTTTGGCGATTTTTCAACACTCTGTTCTCAAGTCCCATCATATACTTGGTGTAACCTCTTCTACCGGCAGGTGAGCTTCATCTTCAACTGCGCATATCCCATCAATTTCATAGATCACCTCGATCAGGTACTGGACAATGACCCTACCCTACTTACCGGCCTATCTACCAACCCAGCGACGGCCCCCATGGGCGTAAATCCAGAGTGTGGAATTCCACTAGTGCAGACGAATGGCTCCCTCGGGAACATCGCCAATATCCTTGCTTGCGGCCTAAGCGTTATCGTGGTCGTCGCTCTCATCGTTTTTTCCAGTCGGAGAAAGGCAGCAGTCGGTGAGTCTCCGGTCCCCCGAGAAAAAACAAACACCCGTGGAAACCCGATAGGGTGTTTGTCTCAATTCGTTTTCATCTTTCCCGGCGCTCATGTTGGCTTGCTTCTCTAGGACGTTCCGAGCTTCGTATATTCTTCGGCTTATACCTTCTGACGCTAATATTCCAACTCCTGACGACGGGCTCTATCATCCAACAGGGCACCAAAGGCCTGGTCATCATCACTGCGATTCACGCTGGTTTGGTTGCCACGCTCTTTTGGACACTGCTTGGCAATGCCGTCGTGGCAACGCAGATCGTCGAAGACGGTACCCTGAGCTCCCTGATAGTGCGTTCGCTCTTGTTCATAACGTCATTCTGACCATTGATGTGACTTGAACAGCCATTTGGAATTTTCGGTCTCTTTTTCTTTATCGCGACTACGTATATATCCCTCGATACCGCGTTCTCGTTCACCAAAGCGTTTGGACCTTCAAATCCTCAACAAGCTCTCCACGCTACACCGCTATTCGTGCTGACAAGTATATGGCCTGGCGCGTATGTGTCTCGCTCTCGATCACGACGCTGCGGACCTGACGCGGAGCATTCTTTAGTGCTGCTCTCATTTATTTCGGCATGATGTTATACATCGTGGTGGGCGTCCTCAATGAGGTCAGACCTGTGTGGTATTATGTGATATCAGCCTTCCTCTTCATCCTCAGTCAACTGGATTATTTCCTTCTCAGTAAAGTAATATGCCAGGTACGTCATGGTATAACTCATCACAATACTGTGCCTCATGACGCGACCGTCTCCAGGGTGCATCGATGAAAGTTGATGGATCATTCATTGCAACGATATTAGAGACGGCAGCCGTCGTGTTCCTGTACCTCGGATGGCGAGGCATAACGGAAGGTGAGTGGACAACAGCCTTTTCTTAAGTCTCGAGAGCGTTGACGACTTCTCACGCAGAGGATTGGGACGTGGACTATTACCCAACATCATAGCGAAGTGCATGGACGGCGTTGCTTGCAGTCTCGTTATCTGTTTCTGCCCTATGATGTCGTGGATCTCCTCTTTATAAAAAATTCCTCCTCCCCTACGAAGAACGCTTTCGAATAGCGTCTGTCTTTACGCCTTATCGTGTCTTTTTTGTTTGTTTGTCTTTATCTGTTTCACTGATTTCCTTGGCAGGCTACATTGAACAACATGAGGATTTCCGCGTGTACCTTATCTCTTGCTTCTTTATCCTGTTGTCTGTTCCCCTCTAGTCTTTTTTTGTCCTCGCGTTACCCTCTCTTTCCCCTTCTGGAATAATAGGAGGGGCGTCTTGCTTTCGTTGGCGATGAGTCACGAGGTTGGAGGTTTACAACGACATTACTTGCTTATTGTTACGCGTTACTAGGTCGATGGTCGTTTGGCTTGAAAGGACCGCATTTCCGAACGAACTGCTTGGACGAACGAGAGAAGGCGAACGAACGAAACTTTCTGTTTCTTGCTACACTACCCAACTACTTCTACGGAAAATTTAATTAGCCATACAATCCAGAATTCAAGCTTTGGACCCAGCATTCGCCGAGAGCGGGAAGGAAAACAATAAAAGAGCGTCGTGTATGTATATGTATCGTGTCCAAAGAAGTCGAATGAGAGACAGGGAAAGCAAAGGTGCCTCGTGCGCGCACACCACATTACAACGGCCACCGCCGACCGAAGAAGAGGGAATGTCCGTGATGAAACGTGGGTTCGGATCATTCCGTGCCCACGGCTCATTTTCACAAGCCGTTTGATAAGGAGATAAGCAAGGGAAGGGGAAGGAAGGGGGGGTCGTCAAAGATGTCGACCCTTCCGCATAGCTACATCGACACAGTAACCTGAAACGCGCTCCAGACACTGCACACGCACCTGACACACGACGCGCAACACCCACCGTCGCAGAAACTGATCGATGCATCCAGAGCCCGTTCGTCGCGGCAAGGCACCCGCCCTCTTCGCATCTTCAGCTTCAAATCATATTGTCATTTCAGTCGATCAATCGTCGCCCAGATCCGGGATGAAGTGCTGTCTGATGACGGGTGTGACCTCTATACACACCCATCCGTCTTCATCGGGCGACGTTTGGTGATGGCGCGATCTCCGCTTCGGTAGGAGCGCGAACCGCAACTTGAGCCGCGGGCTCTGAGTAGTCTTGGAGGGGGAGTTAGGCGGTGTCGACGGGGGTGTGATCGGCCCCCTGCTTCCCGGGCGCGGAAACCGGCGGCGTCTTTCCTCCTCGCCCCCTATATCGGTGATAGGGCGGGCGGTGACATTTGACGTCCTCGAAGACGATGGGGAGGAGAGAGACGGGACCACGGACGACGACTTTGACCGCACTTTCCGAAGTGTGGACGGTGTGGGGCTCGTTGTGGTGGGGCTCGTTGTGGCAGTTGAGGTGGGGCTACCGTCAAATGGCCGACGTTTGCGGAGTACGCGTCGGCGGTGAGGCAGATATGGCCACGAGCCCGCAGGTGAGACACGCTCGCTCGGCTGAGGCCATTCAGGAACGGGAGACATCACGGAAATGCGCTCGGACAGGGGCTCAGGAGCGTGTGCGCTGTGTGCAGCGTTACCTGTGACATCGATAAGCGTTGAGGTCGTGGTCGCAGAAAAGCGCGAATTCTAGAAAAAGAAATATTAAAAATAAGATTAAAAAAAAAGACAATGTACAAGGTACATCCCGAGGGAGAACACATGCAGACTGAGGTAGCAGGTAGACTTACGGGTTGCGAGGGCCTACCCCCCGAACTGGGCTCGCTTTCCAACTCTGGGCGACAGGAATCCGACATCAAGTCGGATCTCAGTCGCAGTCTTCCGTATGCAGACGGCGTACGAAAGGAGGACTCCATGTCCAGTAGATCGACGCACGACAATTGCACAGATCGTCTTGGCCTGAGCTGAACATCGTGGGAGTACACGTCCAACCCGTCAAACGTCGAGGAGGCACGTGCTTGCGTACTGCGCGTGCTGTTCTGCATGGCCCTTGTGCTGAGGTGCTCCCTCGACTCGCAGGGGGCGTGACGCAAAAAGACTTTAAAGACGTCCTGGAAGGTGGTGAGTGTGGCGGTATTCTCGTCGGATGGGATGCCCCCGTCGATGTCTCGATCGAGAGAGATAAACTGTGAATAGTCATCGTCGAATACGTCGGATCTCCCGGACAGGCTCTCCGACTCCAGTAGCGCTGCACCCGAGAACGTGACCATGCCTTCCTCGGGGTCCCATAGCGCTGCAAAGGTCAACGCAGTCTTGGGAGGCACGACCTCTGACCAGCGATTGAGGTGAACGGTGTTGGTCGAGGTGCAACTCGAGGAATTGTCCAGAGAGAGGCAAAACTGCGTAATCACATGAGTAGGGAGAGCGACTTGGGAACGTTCATATCTTACTTTGTTGCGACTTCGAGCAGAAGACATCGTGAGCGCCAACGTGTAGCCAGTGAATGGAGGGGTGGGGGGTGGGGAGCGGTGAAGTGCACAGTTTCGGCGATAGCGACGCGGGGGGTAGACGACACGAGTGGTGAGTCAGGAGGACCGCCTTAAAGTGAAACGAAAAAGATGGCCACTGGATCACGACGAGGGCGTGGATCCGGCCGTCGTACGCCTGCACACGGGTCGGGAGGTGCAAGAGCTGCCGCGAGAAAGAGTCACCTGTGTTTATGACCAGAGTTTATAAGTATGTGATGCGCACTAACGACATCACATCCCTCCTCGTGCATCAAAAGAAGCCACATACCGGGAAATCCCTTCTCTGTGAGAACACCCCCAAGTTTCCAATTTGCGCAACGCGGGTTTTTGAGTGAGACTAGATCTGATAAAATGACATCCAATGAGTTCACATGAAGTCTGACACAGACAGTCAACTTGCGCCAAAAAGTCCGCGTTCCTGACGAAAAGACGGCACTCACGTGCATGGTGTGGTGCTCGACAAAGTCATCTCCGTTGCATTTATGCCTAAACACGTGGACTGCCATGAAACCGAGGATGTGGAGCGCCGCAGAAGCGACCACTGACATGCCAGTTCGCCGTCGCGTTCAGCGGGAACAAGAGGGCGATCAGTCTTTTCATCTAGATAGGTTTCTTGCCATCACGAGCGCTGACTGTGCGGAGTATGAGGTACACGAGTGGACGTGACGTGTCCCCATAAGAAGAGAGGTCTCTACGCACGAAGAGGAGAATAGATGCCTGTACTTCCGAATTCGAGGGTAAGAATGTTGTATGATGGGACTGCAGGGTGATCGTTCGTCCCGAATTGCGCTGGCATCGGCCTCAGGCGGATCAGAGAGAGAAATAGGAGGCACGCCCAGAGCTCAGTTCCCAGCAACTCAAGGCTGTACGAGGAGATGAGTCTGACTGGGGAGGCAGTCCAGGAGTGCTGCCTTCCGTTGATGAGTGGTACCAGCGGCGCGAGCGGAACTGAGGTGGAAACAAACCCAGCGTTACCCAAACGAGCGCGTTGGCTTGAGCAGGTAAGTCAGGTGGCATAATTCGAGTCTGCGCCCTTGGAACGACTGTCGGTCAGAAAAACCAGCTGGAAGTGAAGGCGAAAAGGAACCTCTGCAAGTTGATGAAAGTCGGTGGTGGCTGCGACGCCGGGCGTGTGATACCTTTTAGTGGCTGGCGTTGAAACTTGCAATGTCTGTTCGAACGCCTCCAGTCGGTCGTCCGCACGCACGCTACTACTAGTACCCATCCTCTACCGCTCGTTCTCATCATCGCCATTTATCTCTCGTTCTCGCATTAGACTCGCTTTACTTTTTATGCAACTTGTCGGACGATGAGCTCTGCGACAGGGCTATCCCGACGACGTGTAGCAACTGTCTCCTCTTCCTCGGTCTCTCCAGAGGATCACAACGCAGCCCGAAGTGCGAACGGCTCGTCGTCGAATGGTGCTATAGCCACCCATGCTGGCTCTGCATTCGAGGGCGGGAACAAAATTGCGTTCGACCCGCGCGACCTCGATCAAGCCAAGGAAGACAACAACCGCTACGGTGGCAAAATGCCCCGCCTCACCATCATGGAGGAAGTTCTCCTGCTGGGACTCAAGGACAAGCACGTACGTAACACCGCACACCCGCTTCACCTTCACCGTCCGCAGTAGGCGAGCCTGGGGGCGTCCCCCTGCGCATGCGTTTGGGCACACACTACCTTTGCGCCGTCGTCGTCTCATTGGCACCCGCCGCTGACTGTCATCGTCGTACAGGGCTACCTATCTTTTTGGAACGACAGTATCTCGTACGCCCTCCGAGGATGTATACTCATCGAACTCGCGCTTCGCCGCCGGATAGCGCTCGTCAAGGACCCAAACCGGCGGAGGAACCCCCTACCGGACCGCCTGGTAGAGGTCATCGACGACAGACACACGGGCGAGACTATACTCGACGAGGCACTCAAGATGATGAAGGGCCAGGAGGGGGACAGGCTTACGATCAACAGCTGGATCGATCTTTTAAGCGGTGAGCATTTCACGGTCCGTGGCGCGAGCGAGCCATGGAAGTGCATTCGATGATAACTCCCGCGTCGAACGACGAAGGGGAGGGGGAGACCAGAGAAACTAACAGAGCCGTCCTCCCCAGGGGAAACGTGGAACGTGATGAAAATCGGATATCAACTCAAGCAAGTCAGAGAGCGCCTCGCCAAGGGCCTCGTCGACAAGGGCGTCCTCCGCACGGAAAAGAGAAATTTTCTCTTGTTCGACATGGCCACGCACCCGGTCGCGGACGTGCGGACCAAGGAATCCATCATCACGCGCGTCGTGTCGCTTTTGACGGCGACGACGTCTGCCATATCGTCCAACGCCCTCGACAAGGAGGGCACGCAATGCAGAGTGATGCGTGCGGTGTGCTTAGCCTGCGCAGCATACGCTGCGAGCGTGCTCGATAACGCGTTTGGCCGGTTGACGTACGAGGATCGGGAGGCGGCGTTTCAGAGATGTGACGAGGTGTTGGCAGAGTTTGCTTGCTGGCCGTTTGGTAGCAACACAGGACCCGGTACTGCAAGCGGTCGAAGGCGAGAGGCGGTGAGGATTGGGATGGGGAGTGCCCTGCCGAGCGGACGTGAGAGCGTGTTGGGTCTGGTGCAGGAAGTAAAACGGGAGATGAACGATGGGGATGAAGATCTTGGATTTGAATTGATTGCAGGAGTGTTGGAAGTACTTTCGAAACTAGATTCCCTACTGTGAGCGCTGGTCTGGCGCACATCTGATACCCTTTCAACTTTTGATCGTGCGCAAGTCTTTTTTTTTAAATGTTTCACGCCACCTAATGAATTCAGAGCCCTTTGTAATATGTTGCCCTTTCGGAGACATTGGCTGATTCGTTATGGATCTTGTGTTTTGACACCTGCGCTTACTATGGACACTAGTGAATCGACCTGCCTAGACGAAGGATGTGTTTCAGGTATCGACTGTTCAGCCTTCGCAAGCTATCAGCGCAGAGGTCCGACGACGCACAGATGTGCTCTGACAATAACGACATGTCACGTATGCCAAGAATGCACCCCGTTTGTTTTTCGGCTGGGTGACCTGGTTCATGTAAGGGGGACAGGAAAGGTGAAGCGTCCGCCTGCAGATGTGGGGCCTCAGAGTGAGATATAAGACCGACGAGTTCGCATCGATTCCACGAAGATCGCCCCTGACCGATGATCGTTCACGGGGCTCTCCCAAATGAGCCTCTGAGCGCCCAAGTAGCCATCGCGAATGAACAGGCTGTCAAGTTTCACCAAACCAGAACCAGCGAGGAGATGATGAACAAAAGTATCGCGCCACCCTATCGCCGACGCTTGCCAAGTATGTTGGATCTGCGTCCTGTGCGTTAGCAAATGGATCAGACCTTCTGCTTACTGTTGGGTAGTCAGGGGCAGACTCAAAGATAGGCCAAACTTGGGGACATGTTGGAATTCAACGTTTTGGACGGAGAAATACAAATCACAAGACAGGCCGGGTAACGCACCAACCGATTTTGAGGTGTCGAATTCGGAGCGTAGGTGGACATGCAATGTGACTAGCGTTTTCCGGCGCGCTCTACCTCTGATTCCGCCTCCAACTCTTTTGTTGCTGCCTGTACCCATGCGTCAAACCCGCCATTGTCGAACGCGTCAGCCAGTCGTTGTTGGGCTGCGTCGTGGTCAAACGTGGTCGGCACGTCGGACGTATGTTGTGCAGCAAGTAGGGGGTCATCGAGGGCAGTGTCGAGCGGTGTAGGACGTCGGTATATTTTCGCGGTCAAGTGGGGCATGGAGCTGGCCATCCATGTACGCATGCATGCCGCAAACTCTGCGGTCTGTGTGGTCAGTCAGCGAGGTCGGGGGGCGGGGCGGGGGGACTGACGTTGTGTACGTCGAGGTAGGCCATGACGGCGGCGACGGAGGCGGATGCGGTGGTGACGACGGCGGCGGTGGCGATGGCGAACGCGCCGAGGGCGTGGAGGGGCGGGCTGAAGCCGACGAGCGACACGGCGGGCTCGGCAGGCGCGCTCGCTGGAGGAGGGAGCGGCCGACGGACGAGCCGACCACGCCGACGCGGGGGGATGGCCGTGCGAAACATGCGGAGTTTGGAACTGCGAGGGACTTGATCGCCATGAAATTGAGACTCCGACGATGTGCGATAGTCAGTGATGCTCCCCAACGAGCTCTGGCTGAGCGTGTTCGAGGAGGTCGAGTGTCCGCACGACCTTGCTGCCGTCGTGCGCACGAACAAGCACTTCAAGTCTATCGGCGTCAGGGTACTCTACAGACATATCATCTGGTCAGATCCACTCAAGTTCGTCAGAAACTTGCCTTTTCTTCAGCAGAGCCCCTCTCTGCGCACCTTCATACGCGCACTCACGCTCGGGATATCCACGACCACACCCCAAATCGACCGCATCGAACAGATTAGCCGCGCCAGAGCCGTTATTCACCTTTCTGGGGACATCTCATCGCTCAACAGGCCGCACCGCGTCCATGAAGCACGCGTTCTCGACGAGATCGGCATCGCCAGTACCGTCGACCTTCTCGCATCGGACATCGTCGCGGACACCATTTACACCCAGGCCGCCTCCTTTGTGAACCTCCGCGATCTCACCTTCAACAGCATGGTTCTCCCCGACTCGTTTTACGAGTTCGTCCACCGCTTTCCCGCTCTCGACAAACTCGCCATCGAAAACTGCACACCGCCCCTCCGCCACCAATACACCAGCCTACACCCCCGCGACCTTCCCATCACAGAGCTCACCATCACCGGCCTCCGTGGCCGCCGCGATCCTCGCGAACTCCGCGCTTTCGGTGAGGCTCAGCGTCTCCGTGTCATTCGCTTCGATTGGACTTGCTACCTCTACAAACACTTTTGCGACTCGCTCTTCCCCCCCGTCCCTCCACATCCCAACAACTGGGCTCAGGGCTTCGTCGTCGTCTTGCCCCCTGGCGTCACAACCCTCCCCCCTTTGCATACTCTCCAACCGCCTGAGCCATCCTCTCCTCTGGCCCTCTTTTCGAACCCACGCAATAGCCCACCAGTCCTGTCCCCCCACATTCACACCATCGACGTCAAGTTTCCGACCCAAAAGTCTTGGCAGTCCTATGTCTCGGAGCCGCATGACCAACTCATCAACCCTTTTGCAGAATTTCTCGTCAAATGTCCCCGCGTCGCCAATTTACGGATCAGAAATTATCTTCCTTGGCTTCATCTACCCGACACCGCACTCGCGAACTTGTCGTCCTACCAGGGTCCCCTGACGACCATCAAGTCCGTCCTTTCCGGCCCGCGTCGACTGAAACACCTCTCCATCCGTGACCCCGCAGGTGGCTTGCCCGCTTTGGAAAAGGCATTCAAGGACATCGAGGCCGCGGGCAGCGGCGCCGACCTCGAAACCCTCTCCATCTTCATCGGCTGGTGGGACGACGAGATCCTTTATGCCATCCTCCACCACTTTAACACCCTCAAACGACTCGAGATCATGTACAAGGAAGGCGATCCAACCGAGGTGCGCCCCTCCTCTCCCCTCCTGACGCCCAACGCTGAATCGTGCTCTGTCTACAGGAAACGGTGTTGGGCATGGGTGCCCACTTTTTTGGCCACATGCCCCGCCTATGGTCTGTGCGTGTGTTCAAAGTCATGCCCCCCGGCATCGACAACGTCGGTGCGATGCCAGAGCATATCGGTGCACGCAGATATCCACATCGGACTGTCCAACTCGCCTTTGGAGATCTCGTCGGCGTGGACGGTGCCGAACGGGGCGAGCTGGACGATGCTGAGTTCGAGGAAGCCAAACTTGGCGCGTCTTCGAACGCCCACTGGACCCTGGAAGAGTCGGAGGAGTCCACCCTCAAGGAACTCATCCACGCCTGGAACCGATATTGCCCGGTGCTGAGGGAGATACAACTCAGGGCCGGATACGTCTGGCGCAGAGCGAGCACAGACGACGCCTGGACACAACGCGCGACCAAGGTGAGTCGCGTACGCAACGCCGGGTTCGAGGACGCTTGACGCGCAGGCTGGGTCTTGTATTTCTTTGCTTATCGTATTTACGTGCCCTGTTATCTGTAACCAAAAAACACTAGGCTATTGCTCGCCTTTTATGTGTAGCTCCCGCCGTCGACGTCACCTCCCGGCTGACATAATGCCATTTAGCAAATGCGATCCATATTCGTCCCCCAGTAGACGTACCCTTTCCTCCTCTTCTGACGAGCCCACCACACAGTAATGCCATGCAAAAACTGCGAACTCAGAAAGCGCCAATTCTACTGTGAACAATGCATACGCAACCAGTACGTCCAAACGGTCGTTTGGCATTTCCCTTCTTGACATTCCCAAGCCTGCGTGATATTCGCCTGCAGACACAACGTTTTAGCAAAGACCGTGACGACCAGGTGGCTAAAGCCTCGCGGGCCCTCAAAGGCATTGAAGGCGCACGAACAACCAGAGCTGGCGTGGCAAGCTGTCAGAGGCGCGTCGAGGAGCTCATTGAGGGTCTGGCGCGGCTCAGGCGAGATAACGATGCCAGTACGTCCGCCCTTCACTTCAAAAAGGAAGCAAACATCCTTTTCTCACATACGTCGCTTTGCAGAACGCGAACGGCTACGCCAGCTGCACGAGTCCCTCGCGGCACGTCGTCGCACGCTCTCCGCTGCACGGCTCGTGCCCGAGCCTCCCCTGGACACGCTAATGGCCAAGGAGACGCAGGAGCTGCACCTGCTCTCGACGGCGCTCGCGCGTGCGCGCTCGGGGCTCGTCCAGGAGCTCGTCGAGGTCTTTCACGTCGTTGAGGTGGGCGGTCGGCCCCCGATCGGGGCCAAGGCGGGAACCAAGGGGGAGTGGACGATCGGTGATTTGATTTTGCCCGTTCCAGGGGACATTCGGCGTACGTCTCTCTCTCGCCAGACAGGTTCGCGAACGTGGACATGATTGGTTTACACAGGTTATCCTCCGGATCATATCAACGCTGTCATCACGCATACCATCCACTTTCTCGGATTGCTCACATTTTATCTCGGCGTCAAGCTTCCGTTCGAGACGGAATGGAGTGGCAAAGGGTTTGGCGTTGGGCAGCCGTGGATCGGGGCTGGTAAGGGCGGGGAGTCGGGAAGCTGGGCCAAGTAGGTGCTCTTCTCTTCTGTCCTCTCTCTTTTCGTCCCGTGCGCATACCTGTTGGCTCTTGTCTGTCTTAGATGGTCGACGAAACACCCACTACACCTCACGGCGTCCGCGTCTTCGCCTTCGTCCCCGTCCTCTCCGCAGGCACCTCTTCCAACCTCAACGCCGCCGGCACCGTTGATGGTGTCCTCGACGACACTCGCTCCACCGGTGGAACCCAAGGTATCCTTTACGACCGCGTTCGCCATGCTACTCTACAACGTCTGCTATCTCGCGCACACCCAGAGCGTCGAGATACCGCTCTCCCAGGCGGGTGACGCGCTCGGGAACCTGTGGGCCGTGTGCTGCAGTGGCGAGCTGGGACGGTGCGTCTCTCTCGTCTCTCTCGTTCCCTTCCCTTTTCCTTATCGTTACTTAGGCGGTCGCACGAGACGACGCCGAGTTTGCTGCCTCCAACGCCGCCTTCGTTTCCGCTCGACTTTGCGCAGGTGCTGCAGGCAACGACGGCCAGTCCAGCAAAGGGGAGGCGGCGGGTCGCGCTGGTGGATGCAGGTTCTGGAACAGGTGCGAGTGTGGGGGTGCGGTCTCCGACATGGCGACGGCAGGAAGGGATCGCGGAGGAGGATGGGTGGGAGGTGGTCGAGGAGGATGTGGCAGCGACAGGCGTGGCGGGCGACGACCCGGTTACTACTCTGGACTCATACGCGTAGCGGGCGAAGCTTACACATTCTACTAGTATCTTATACTATCTGCATGAAGCAAAGTATAGGGTTTCTCAAATCACAACTAGAGTGGAACTATCCATATGCATCCTGGGCTACGGCCCCCCTAGGCGTCCCCGTCCCCGCGTCCCCGCATAGCCGAGCGCTGATCACATAATCCTATTCAATCCTTGCATTGTCACCTTACTATTTGAGTATCTGACCCTACATGTCCCCCCATCCCCTCATGGCACTGGAAGCAGCACTGCTGCGTCCCCATGTCCCCTCACATTACAGTAATACAATATCCCCCCCATCCCCTCACGGCACTGGGAGTGGCACTGCTGCATCCCTGCATCCCCTCACATTACAATAATACAATATCCCCCCCCTGGTCCCCTCATGGCACTGGGAGTGGTGCTGCTGCAGCCCCATGTCCCCTCATATTATAGTAATACAATGTCCCCTCCATTTTCCCATGATACTGGGAGTGGTGCTGCCACATCCCCATATTTCCTCATATTACAGTACCATAGCATCCTTCCTGTCTCCTTATATTACCATGAGCAGCTTTGCCATGTCTCCATGTCCCCATATGTTATAGTACTATAGTATCATGTAAACATGATGGTAACAATACAATATATATGGCCAACACCAATATACCACAATAGTGACAATGCAAATGCCACTCTCTGTATGATGAGAACAATAGAAAGGGCATAGCCCATGTATCATCAATACCAATCCCATTGTGATGAAGATATCATCTAGAGACAACAACAGCAAGAAGATAACCAAGAAATGGCCAATGCCAATATGTAATACCAACAATGATGACTGCATACACAGGCATAATGGATGCCACCCCAGTACAAAATGGACAGCAGAGAGCATGGCTCATCCACAACTATGACACAATGATGACAGCAGTGATGCCAACAAGGATGACTGGGTGACTTGTAAATTCATTTCCTTTACTCTTTTCCATGTTTGTCAAATTGATCCTATTCCATCTACATTTCATATGCTATCTTAGAACATCACGTTCTGAATGTACATATAAATCAACAGAATATATGTATCCTCTGCTTTCAATACAGTACATGCTCATTGAGTTTTTAAACAGACTCCACTACCTTAATCCTATCTAAGGACCAGCAGATCTTGATTTGATTTATGACATATGTATAACACAGCCCCCTCTGTAAGAATGAACTAATCCAAAGGTGTGTGTGATATTTATCAAGGGATAAATCCAGCTGTCATTCAAAAACAACAGACTGGGTATATTTACCTATTGAAGGACAAACTATGCACATGTAAGCTCAAATAGATACTGCATGATGAAGATATAACTTGCCTTAGTTGTCATATAAGGACAACAGAATGAGATACTCTAGCAGAATAAGGTAACTAGAAATATCCCATGCTCACATCACACACATTGCAATATATTAATCAGTATATGTATGTAGATGGAAAATGTGATTATATTTCAGCTGTTCAGCCTGATGTACACATTGCACTACAAGCCTACTTGCTGATTTCAATACTTTGTGTATTCACTGTTAGCTTTTATTTATTGCAATGTTGTGATAGAACTTGCCCATGGATGTTAACCAGCCATTTAAGCATTTTATTGATTAGAAGGAATAGAAAGTTTATATCAAGCATATGGAGCAGTAGTACTTCAACTTCTATCTCCCACATACCTTTTTTACTTAGCTAGTTGTAGAGTATCAAATTTATATTCATGCATCTTTGTATGATAGAATACTTTCATTTCATGCTATGGTCAAGCATTTGGGACCACAATGGTATTACAACATATGGTATAAATTGGCTCATTGAAAATAAATATAATATTTTTGGAAGATGGAGGTATTACAGGGTGGGAGAAACAAAAAGGAAATGCCATATAAAACAAGCAAATCATATAAAGGATAACAGCCACATAAACTTGTTCTTTAATTTGGTGCTGGTGGGTTAGGGGGAGTCGAACGAAGCGACGAGCGAAGCGAGTTGCTGAGTGGCGGAGCTAGGAAACTAGGGTGAAGAGTGCGGTCTTCAAACCCTCCTAGTTTTGTCATAAAGACTCATCAGTCCTATTTCCGTCGAAAAGCAACAGTTTACTATACACACCTATTTTATAGGACAAGTGTATAGGGGGATTCCCTACTACGGTCTTATTGTTCTCTTGAGAGATGGGAGT
>JBBPKA010000104.1:0-109466 GCA_038088995.1 Guyanaporus albipodus
GCCCGTCTCATCAGTTTCGACTTCACCTTCGATCTCTACGATGAACATACCCTCGTCTGCTAGTCCCTTTTCTCTTGCACGCAAATCGTCGCCGACGCTACCAAAATTGGGTATGCCGCTGGGGTACTCTCCCCGCCTAGCCGGCCCAGGTGTAGTGCCACCGACAGGTCCCGGTGTTCCAGGCGTCCTGTCAACCGCAAGTGCCGGACCTGGCATGACACCATCAGGGATACTCACAAGCGGACCAGGGGTTCCTCCGGGTCCTGGGATAGCCCCTGCTCCCGTCGTCGGCGTCGGCGGTCCGCCAGGGGAGGGTGGTGCGCCGTCTTTATTCGTGTCAAATCGGACGGCGTCGCCATTGATACCTTACGCGGGTGCGCCCCCTGTCGTCACGGTGCCCACACAAAAAGTGGGTGTCGATGGACCATGACGACCATGACGCAGATGTACTTGAGATTCTATTGTCAGTTTTATGTGTACACCTCTTTTTGTTTCTTATTTTCTTTTAAGTGTCCCAACTTGGTTATTCTATCACGCTCCTGGAAGATCTTTTTGATGCTTTTTTTACTCCCTTTGTCCATAGATTCGGGGGGCATCGCAACTATAAGGTAACCATATAGTCAGCCCATCGGGCCATCTGCAGAAGGTGCGCATATGATGGATAATGAAATGGGGTCGACACTGTCGACCGAATTCCTCAGCTCCAAGTCTCGGACTAATGTATGCGTAGAATTTACGCCAAAATAAATATATTCCATTGGAAGGAGCAGGCCGACGGTGATCAGCCAGGCAGTCTTCCGCCCTTATAGAGTACAGTCAGAGATTACAAAAATGTGGTAAAGCAGGTCGTCATTGCGTCGTGAGCAGGAATAAGTGTGCGTCCCGAAAGATTGTCGAATACATGATGCAGATCCCGAATCAGAAATCTCCGAGGTCGATTTCTATACTTTCTATCACAGAGGCTTCGAGAGACTTGTCTTTCCGTGGGGAGGGCTGCGAGACTGTGAGCGGCAGTGGTGACACGGGTCGCGAACTTGGCCCCGGTTGTGGGGCGATGACCGGCGTCCCGTTCATGTTCGGTGTTGCTGACCTGTCCAGCACGTGTGAACGAATGCAATGGGCCACGAAAATACCATAAAATCCGAATCCCAAAGACAAGATAGAATACAAACCTAGAGGCATCGTTGAATGTTCTCGGTACAGTCTTCAACCTTGCGCTTGGGTCGGATGGTGTGACAACGCCGGAGCCAACTGCATGGAGCTTTCGTTCTCTTCGTTTCCGCTCAGTCTCGAGTAGTTCGGCTTTTCGGACAGATTCCAAGTTCGCCTTACGATTCCGCTCGTTAACTTTCGCGAGCTTGTCGGCAAGCGACTCTTCCTCTTCTCGAACAGTTTGGACAGTAGGGAGCTCCTTCAACTTTGCTTCAATCTCGGCCACTTCGGCGTAATCTTGGCGTCGCATAGCCAGCGTCTTCGCTTGTATGAGGCGAGACCGTTCCATAGTGATAGCCGCTGCGCTCTGCTGTTGGTTGAATTGATTCTTGCGCGCAACCATAGCCGCAACGTCGCTCTACATGCTACCTTAGCGCTATATTCAACAACTATAGGAGACGTCCAGACCTCTGTCATGGGTTGGATGGCGAGTTTGTGAAGCTGTGCAGCCTTTTTTTCTAGCTGTCGTTTGGAAGGAAGTCGTACTTCGTCCGCAGCACACGTTTTGCTTAGTCGGTCAAACTCCCTCTATACTCTATTGCATCAGAATACATCGTGAAAAAAAAGGTAGTATCAAGCACGTACCACATCAAAAATTGCGTTAGAGACTTTATCCATATGAAATGTTTTGACCGACTTTCCATGTTTGAGCTCTAGCATTTGGTTGACGAATCTTTCGTTGATTTTGTACGGCCGTGTGAGGTTGGCACCAAGATCTTGCAGCCTATTAACATGGCAGTAACAAAAGCACCATGTCCGACTTACTTGTCACCTCACACAACCGATACACTGGTTCATTGTTCTCGTTTCCGATGAGGTAGCGTACCCAACCACCTAATGGAAGCATTTAGCTAGTAAGCAATATGCACTACATCAGCCTTGCCTTTCACATAGTCTTCAAACCAGGGTGCCATACAGTATCTCGCGAGCATATCGCGAGTAAGTCTGCAGGACGACAGATCCTCAAGGGTAATTGGCTCATCATCTGGGTTAGTCTGTTTGGAAAATAGTTTGCGGTCCTTCTCTTCTTCCTCTTCATACTTCGTGATCTGGCCATCTTCTTCCTCACCGGAAGAAGTGTCCATGTCCATGGGTGATGAGGAACGGTCCCGTTTAGGAGAATCCGTGCGTGTCTAGAAGCCGTAAGAGAGGCGATCGCCTTTCAGATTGCCAGCTTACTCGTTTCTTCTCGTCCTTTGCTTTGCGTCGGGCTTTTAGCTCATCAAGTTTCCTTGACTTCTCCTTGGTAGCCCCTCGGACAGCATGTTGACCTGCAGGTTCACCATTAGACGTAGCCTTGTAAACAAAAGGTACTGTCAGCACGTTTCGCTGCTTTGGCCACTGCATCCGAATCGCCTGAGCTATTCTTCTGTTGCTTGATCATCTCTTGTAGTTTGCGCCTGTCTTGTATCTTTTGCATTTGTTCCAGTCGTTCAGCGAGGATGTTTTCTCGCTCAATCTCGGACATTCCAAGCAGTCTATTTGGTTGCAGCGTTGATAATTGGGAACACGGGGTCAAACGCTACGTTCTAGTACCTAGTGTGGGACTCACCGTTCCCGATCTGCATCGTCTTCATACTTGCCCTCCAATGGAAATGGGTTTGCCTCCTGCTCTTCTTCGCTTTCCGGCACATTTTCCGAATCGCTGTCAGAAGCGCTACTAGGCTGATATGTACAAGGCCGCAAACACCAAGCTAAGAAAAAGTGTGTACCTGGCTTTGCGCTTCTTATTTCCAGTCTGCTTGGAGCCGCTGGCTTGACGCTTTCGCTTCTTCTCTGTTGCCCCAGCAAGTTCAAGAAGTTCGTCGTCGATGTCGCCGTCAGAGTCAGACATGGCCAGGATGACAAGACGAGAGAGGAGAAGACAAGTTGCTAATATGCTCCGTTCAGATATTTGGTCTTGTTTGCATGCTGTATTTAATGTCACGTGATATTATATCCAAATCGAGAAACAGTAGCAATCATAAAGGGGGTAATTTACCATTTCAGTCGTCTGCTGTACATCATCCATGGAAGGGCTCACCGACCTCCCTGACCTCTACGAAGCCTCAATCAGCGAGTTACAGGATGGCCTACAGAGTAGCAGATTCAAATCCACCCACCTCGTCAAGGTGTGTCTGACATCTTCCCATAACTTGAATATTCAACCTTATCATCCATGTAGGCATACTTGGCCAGAATCGAAGAAGTAAATTTGAAGGGGGCAGCTCTACGTGCAGTCACAGAGATCAACGCCATTGCATTACGCAGAGCCGAAAAATTGGATGCAGAGAGAGTACAGCATGGGAGCCGTGGGCCTCTTCATGGGATACCTATCTTGATCAAAGACAACATTGCGACAGCCCACGAACTGGGGTGAGTGACCCAAAGATCAGCACGCTTCAAAGTGACACATTTGGGCCAACGATAGCATGGACACTACTGCCGGTGAGCACATCTTCTTTCGCGGATCATCTTGCTGATTCACAATGCAAAGGCTCCTGTGCATTAGTGGGATCTATTGTTCCCCGTGATGCATTCGTGATTTCAAAACTCCATGAAGCAGGTGCCATATTTCTGGGTAAAGCGAGTCTGGCGGAATGGGCGTGCTTTCGTGGCGATAGAGTGCCCAACGGTTTCTCTGCTCACGGTGGACAGGGTACTGCCCCTTATTATCCAAACCTCGACCCAAGTGCGTCTAGTTCTGGCAGTGCCGTTGCCTCGGCGATAGGTCTCGCCGCCGCCTCCCTTGGCTCAGAGACAACGGGCTCCATTGTCCTCCCTGCAAGTCGGAACAATGTGGTGGGAATCAAGCCCACCGTTGGCCTTGTTTCCCGTTCTGGAGGTAGGGTAACGACCTATATGTGGAATGAACGGCACTCAGCATTGTCACCATTAGTTATTCCCATCTCACCTCACCAGGATACAGTTGGCCCCTTGGCTCGGACCGTGGCTGATGCAGCTCTTGTCCTTTCCGTTATCGTCGGGGATGACCCAAGTGACACCTGCGACATTGGTCTCCCCCCACCCAAGGAGTGGCTTGACTATACGAAGGCGTTGCGTACTGACGCTTTGTGTGGAAAACGTCTTGGGGTTCCCCGTGCACTATTTCAGGACTATCCAATCATCAACGACGCATTTGAGAAGTCACTGGATATCTTTCGGAGCCTGGGGGCACACATCGTTGATCCAGTGGACTTCCCAAGTGCTCACGAACTGAAACGATCCACGGCAGAGGATATAGTGTTGACAGTCGACTTTAAACCAGCGCTGAACAAGTACTTGACAGAGTTGGTAGAAGTCCCCACGGGGGTCAGAAGCCTGGCAGACGTTATCAAGTTCAACCTAGCGCATCCGGATATCGAACTGCCCGCACCTTACTACACGGATCAATCCCAGTTGGTCACCTCGGCGCGTTTCTTCGCTGGTGCTGACTCTTCTCCCAAGGCTACTCGCGTCCGAGGCAAGCCAAATCGACGAGAAATATTATGCCGCATTAGCGGAGAACCGTGAACTGGGGCGTACCCAAGGAATCGATGCAGCCCTGCAAGCTCATCAGCTGGATGCCTTGATTTTGCCGACCGACAGTGCGCAATGTTTAAATTCTACATAATGTCCCTTCGTTGACTCTGTCAGGCTATGCGACAAAGCCCACTGGGGTCTCTGGTTACCCAATCATCTCCGGTGAGTGCACCATCAAAATGCGTCGAAGATCTTGCCCATCAAGAAGCACTGCACAGTACCGCTTGGTCATTATCCCCAGCATGTGCGACCTACCCCTTTAGTGCCCGCCCCGCTGCACATCTCTGCCCCAAACATGCCATTCGGCATTGCATTTATTGGGACATCATACAGCGAGTACAAGCTCATCGGCATTGCGTATGCATTCGAGCAGGCCACCAAGGCACGCTTACAGACAAGGGCATACCCGTCGGCGATCCCAGCCACTCAACTAAAGGATGTCATTTCGCAGTAATGATTATCATGTTGTTCTATGGGACCCACCCATTCGTGGGAATTACTCCGACGGATGCAAACTAGTTCGCTTGGTTTTCTTGTTGAGTTTGGTTGCATTGGTTGCATTGCCTAGAACGGTACCACTTGACAAAACATTCGCTAAGTATGTTCTGCGAGAACCACTTTTCTTCTCTCCGCTTTGGGCTTGCTCTCTCCAGCGCGAGTGTGTCTCCGCCGACGCTCTTCCTTGACACGCCGAGCTTCGAGCATGATTCGCTTAAGTTTTGACGCCTGATACACAGGTTTAGGCAGATGTCGCGTCCTGGGTTGCCTCAGACAACAGAACTACAGAACTTGGGTGAATATTATGGCTTACCGCGATATCTTTCCAACCTCCTGGTCGTGTTTCCACCGGACCTTGAGGCTCTCACGATACTCGATTGCAGCGCGCTCCCGTGCAGTAATGATACCCAGTTTTTCCGAAGCCTTGGCCTTCCATATCCTAACGTTGCCGTCATCCGATCCTGAGGCAACGAATCGCGCATCCGCAGTGAATATTGATGAGGATACCCTGTCACATGCATAAAGAAAGATGTCTGCGAAGAGGGGAGGCGACCACACCTCTGCATACGCTTCGTGTGATACACCTCTGGTTGTGTACCTCGACCCTCTTTCCATACGCGCACGGTTCGATCCCATCCACCACTCACAAATTCTAAGCCTGTGGGGCTCCAGTCACAGCTCATGACGGCCGCAACGTGTGCCTTGTAGATATGTGTTGGGGTTGACAGGCTGCGGACATCAAACGTATACAAATTGTGGTCTTCCGATGCCAGTAGCACTGATGTAGGAAAGGTGGGTGACCACGATAGAGCGTTACATTGCATGTGCATGATGACCCTCCGCTCTGCTCTCCCTGTGCGGATATCATAGAGCGTGAAACTGCGATCGGAACCTATGCTCCCGAGGACAGACGCTTCGGCGAGGTTGAAACGCACCGATGTGACTGTCTCAGTGGCCGCTGGGAAGGTGAGGTTAGAGATGGCGGCATTCCTGGGGGGAATGATTGGCAACAGACAAATGCCGCATAACAAAGGATATTGACTTATTCTCGTCCCATATTTGGACTGTATCTGATGCTGTGGCGAAAAGAGCATCCGTTCTGTGGTGATCGATGGCACTAGACAGGTTCACGTGAGTGGATGGGCCTTGTAAATTGACAAGAGCCCCTACTTGAAAGGCGTTTTCCCTGGGAATACGCTCAGGGGGTTTTGTTGCTAAGCCGACTGTTAGTAGTGTGGGAAGAGGAAACACGACGAAGTATACTGACAGAAGGTTGTTCCTGTGGCGAGACTCGCCAGAGCTTGATGTTACAGTCTACGCCACAGCTAAGCAGCCTGTCTTGGTCTGCAAAGCACAACCCAGACACTTTTCCCTTGTGGGCCCCCTGTATCTGATGCGAATGGTTTTGCTTGGCGATATTGTGCACGATGATGCCTGAGACAGGTCAGACTACGAGAAGAATATGTACATGGGCGACTGACCGCCATCCCAGCTTGCGCTGGCGACGATGTGAACCGTTTCTGGTTTCTTGCAGAGGACCTCCACGGCGTCGATGTGGCCCTCCAAACTTGCGACGAACGGTTTCGCAAACATCCTGTCCATTTTTGCGGCATTTAGGGCACGCATCCGCTCGCGGGCACGCGCAAAAGGATGAAGCAATGGATCGAGATTGCGCGAGGTTGGAGTTGGGTCGCCTGGCCTCGCTGGCAGATGTGCAGAGGGAGCATGTTGGAGAACGGATATTTTCTGAACGCAATATGATTATGGACTTGGGACGTGAGGGGGGGGGAAGGGCCAGGAGGACATACCATCGGGTACGGGTGGAAACTCCGCTTGTGCCAGATTTCGATACTCACCTTGCCTTGTTCCTTCGGGTGTTTCAGTTCCTCAACGGTCACTTCTAAACAAGCCCGTCGTAAAGGCGACACCATCACACGATATTACATCAATCATGGTACCCCCCTTGGTCGAGATATCGGCCCTTTGAACGTCTATACAGCCCGGTTTACTGCGTGCAAAACTACACCCATGCATCCAACACTCGAGGTCGTGGATTTTCGTCCGTAAAGGCGTCCAATCTCGCTTGCTGGCCTAGGACAACAGAGGATGGCAACAGCCGCCAGCGGTGTAGCAACGGGGAGGGCCGAAGATTAATATGATTGACCATCACATCGCTATTCGCTCGTCTCCCTTTCCCATCATCCTGAACCAACTTTCTCGGCCGCCCTCACCTGCAGCCAGTCTGCCATTGTCTTTCCTTTGGGGCCAGCGTGATATGCACTCTCCCCCTGTCATTCCTTCGTCCCCATGATCTATTCCATCCTCGTTTGTCTCTCGCTCGCCCCAAATCTTCGCTGCGTCGGATTTTCCCTCGGCCAATTTAAGGCCCTCATTATACCCTCCGTTATTGAAGTTTTAATATCGTTATTCTTCATCTCCTTGTATTCGGGGCCGGCAAGGTAAGCATTCGAAATGTCTCAGCAGGTCTAGTCGTTCATCCAGCCTTGACAGATGGGCACAAGTTCTCCTCACGGTGGACAGTATTTTGTATTTTGCATTGGCGCTCCTCGACATGCTGTCGCATACAGTCACTGCAGTCTACATTTCTCTCCCCGCTTTCAGAGCGCTTGATTTTCTGGTTGGTACGTTCTACATATCTCCTTGGTTGTGTGACGATTGGGAACTGTGTCCAGGAGCCGCATCGTTCACACCAATCCTGTTCTATTCGATTTATCTTTATCGACTGAGCCTCCATGATTTTATCCCTACTTTGCCCCGCAAGCTCCAGCCGTATCTCCAAACCTTATTACCCGCCCTACTGGTCGTGGCTATAGTAATGAACGAGGTATCATCGTTTGTTGGGACAAATTTTGGTACGTCTCAATTTTATGCGACGTGTGGGCTGGGTATATTCACTTGACCAGAAACGGTTCCCAATCGACCTCTAGTTGTGGTACAGTTTCCGCATGACAACCAGTCTTCGTGGTTTTCCCTAAGTCAATCTGCTCTCACGATATATACCATCATCCAATTCCTCTTCTTTCTCCTCGCCTTCTCCCGCCTTTCCAAGGCATTCTTTAACCAAAGGCGTCTAGAACTCGCCCACTCGAACGAGCGTCACCATCTCAACGGGATGGCTTGGGTCACCGTTGGCATTCTTATTGGCGTCATCGAAGTCATTGCCGGGTTTGCTCGTGTTAGTTTTGGTGTAGCACTCGCTCGCAGAATACTGCGTTTGATTGCGCGGGCCACGCTCATGTTTGGTGTGTTCAAAGGGTGCGTTCAACTCGTTACGCGCCATGCTCCTACTCGCCTAACGCTGACCCTCCTTTCAAATAGTCTCGACACAGTAGAAGGCCTCGAAAGTCTCACCGGCGAACTACATGGTGCGTCTCGGATCAGCGAGCACATATCCCACATATTCGGCATCAACCGCAAACTGAGAATGTTTCGTCGCATCTCTCAACCGTGCTCCGAGCAATTACGAACAGATCAATGTTCACCAGCCGAGAAATTGTCTAGGCCCCAACGGGTCACAGTTCACTATCAGACAGGACAAGCGCCTTCCTTGCAAATTCGCCTTTCTACATTCGATTTCTCTACACAGAGTATTCTTCCAGACGTGGCTCAGCAGAGACGGAGATCTCTTTCCGGGTTGATCCCAGGACACGCAGGCACTAGCACGCAACAGTATGTCTCGGACGAAATGACTACCCCCCGAAACCCATTACTTGAAACACGGAGAGCAAAGTCTGCTTTGGTGGCCACTAGTTGTAATCAGCATGTAGTCCCTGACTGGGTTCGACCCCCCCAGAAAATCCATACGAGACAGGGAAGTGGAGAAACTATCTCAGATAGCCTGAGCATCGTGCGGGACCTCGAGCGCAAGTTTCCAAGTCTACCTCCCCGGGTGACGGGAAAATATCGTGGATCTATCCTGGGTCAAAATTACGAAGAAGATCTATTCCCAGTTGTCGGAGTGTCTCGCCAGTCCAGCTTACGCCAAGATGGGGGCACAAACAATCCAAGCGAGGAAGGCGGGGCCTCTACTGCGCTCAGCTCAAGCGGTTCAATCAAGCGGAAACCAGCACCGCCCCTCCTCGAGAATATCGCATATATCTCGGATCGACGTGGACGCCGAGTTTCCACATGGGGAGGACTGACTGAGAACACAGCCAACCACCCCGTGGAGTCCCCCGTGCGTAGCAGCTCCTTGAAAGCTGTCACTGCCTACGGTCAAGACACCGCAGCAGATAGAGAACACACCTCCCTCAAATCACGGGGGACGACCACTCGTGATGTCCTCAGAAGAGCTAGTAGAGCCCTGAGTGATGCGAGCATCCGTTCTGCGGAATGGCTTGCCTCTGCAAGTTCGCCTCGGGCTGCGCGGACGCCACTCACAGTAGCGGACATCGAAATGTATCGTCGAGGTACTTTGGGGCCTAGATCCGCTCTCAAGTCCGACAAGAATGACACTTCGTCGATCGAGAATCTACTTCCGAGCGGGTGTCGTAGATCCACAGATGATGCCAGGGCACATCCAGAACCAAGTCAGGGTCGCACAAACGCTGGAATATGAACGCTCTGTTGAAAGCAGTAACGGTTCATGGACGATTGTAATACGATACTTGGACTTTTTTTTTTCCCGAGTTATTGATACCTTGATCCGTTTGTCGACTTGCCAACGCCTTAATATGTACTGATGTCCTACTAGTGTTGTCCTGCACAGGCGCGTCCGTATCATGTTTCGTCTCTCGCGTCGAAACGTTCGAGATTCAAACCAGTGTGGTAAGGAGCCGTCACGACAAGGTGATATACGAACAAGCAAAAAATTTGGTAGTCCAACGACAGCCTAGTTCTGATGAACAACTTGATGAGGAATGAAGACGTATCAGCAGAGATGGCTCACCTCCGGTATTCTGAATATCGTGATCTCCTATATCCCAAACCGCAGCTGTGAGCCACGCGCGATAATTGAAAGAGAAGACAGACCTGCTGCTTGAAGTATCGCCGGTTCTCTTCGTCAATGAGAACCAAATTGAGATAATATCGTGTACTAAATTTCTTGTTGACATCACGGAATGTCGGCGTGAGGTCGAAGCCTCCGAGGAATAATCGGATAGGTATAGTTTCACCTGCACAGCGAACACCTTGAGGTGATGTATTTGCTAGCCGACAAGGGATGACTCACCCCGAACGGGTGCTCCATCCATGATTTCAAACTTGGTGATGGTCTCACTTTCATTGTACTGGTTCGGTGGTGAGCCTGTCGTCTCACGCCGTATGATCGAGAGTTCCATGTGTTTGATCTTGATTCGAACAAGCAAAAAGTAAATTTTGCCAACGATGACGTCTTTCAAATGATACCTGGCCATCCTCGGTCACGAACGACGCCGAAGGGGAAGGAAAAGGGACGTGCTTTGACTTGTTGTACTCAAATTCGATGTGCAGACAGTCTTCGATACCCACTTCCATCTTTATTGCATTATTGCTGTCAGGCGGCATCCGATACGAGTGGACCCAAATGTCTCTCTCTTTCGTCACGTCTGCTATTCGGCGCGAGACGGACACTCGTATGAAGTATCTTGTCAAAATTGAAGAGTCATGCGATGACCAAAAGTTCGTTAAACTGACCGTAGTTTCACGTTGATGCCCTGGTAGCTCTCGAACTGTTTCTCGACGTTTTTGAAGAGAAAGTCAAATGTCTGGGCTTGTCGTAGTTCGCCTGGCGACGCCAGTTCTTGAGAAAGCGAGAGGAATTCGTGGTGATTCCCTCTGTCATAGAAGAGTTCTGTGTGGACTGAATGAGAGGAGTAGGTAGTACGTGGAGCACTGAACGTGCCTATGGTGCCTACGAACTCGACTTTGATGCCCTCGTGCGTCATCCTCTTGCCATCGCGTACACGTATCGTGACCTGCCGACGTATCAAACACTGTTTCGGAGAAGAAGGGAGACCGCAGACGAACCTGACCGCCGACCGAGTCTCCATCGTAATAAACAGGACACTGGGTGACTTTGTCTTTCTCCCCCTTTATATCCATTTGTTTCCGCAGTTCCTCTCCATCGAGCTTCACGTCCACGTCGACCGGTGAAGTAAAAAAATAGGCCATTTTCACTGAATCGGGAGGCTGCCACTATAGGATATTGGTGGCCAACTCGGGAGTAGATTGGTCACGCGCAGGGGTCGCGAGCCGGAAGACTAGCCGAACCAGCTGAACCGTTGGCAAGCTCAACAACGACAGCAGCTTGGACACGACACGCCCTCCAGCATGTTCACACACACCGTCACAGTCTCCAAGTCCCTCGGCGACGACAATCCTGCACACTATCCCCGTCCACCTTGACTACCTCGATCAACCCTATGCGCCAATGCTGTCATGAAAACCGGGTTCATGACAACATTGGTACAGATGACGCTGCAGACCGCACGACCACTGCGCGTACATAATGTGACTGACTAACACCCCTCAGTCCACCGCTCCTCCCGCAACCAAAGTCCGATGCAGTTTCAAACATGACGCGGCCGCGATGACACGTTTATTAGTCTAAGATGGCCTAGCTAGCAATTGACTACCTTACTCCCTAAGGCGTTGTTATTTCGAATGTGTCTATCACGTGAGCACAAAGTCACAGCTGGGCGAGTTTCGAAATTATAGATATTGGGGATTGCAGTTGTAGTTTTATGAGATTGTTAGAGTCATGTCGACAGCTTGCCCCAGAGGGTCGCTTGGCTGATAGATGGATTGGTCGCCAGTCTAGCATGGCGGTGCTTCCTTGTCCATCAGTTCACCGAACTCGATTTACCACACTTGGTAGACGTAGGCACAACGACTTTGCCGACTCGCGAGGCCCTGGTCACCACCTCTCAAATTCGAACCTAGTGTGCATTCTTGTGACGATCTCCATAAAGTCAGGTTCGTTGTCAGGGGTAATATACCCTCGTCGGACAAGGAAATCGATTAAGACTGCGCGTGTCAATCAAATTTGCGATGGAGAGGAGAATTTTAAACTTACCCACGGCGCAATTGGTTTTGAATAGCCCTTGTTTCATCTTCGCAACGACAATGTCTAGCGGCAATAGCTAACGGGGTTGCTTCGTCAACCAGTGTGCGTGTGTCTATGCATGTCTGGCTCACATCAAAAGATTCCACTTCACCGTCCAGTGGCTTCGGTTGAAAAGAAGAGGGATCAATATCGGACGGTACCTTGAGATCGTACACATATCTTGTCCGGCACCAGTGAGTAGTCGAGACGCAAGGAATGATGATCTTACTGGACCTCAGGTTGCAACCGTCCTTGTGCAGTTCTGGGTGCGATTTAGGGCAGTGAACATAGCCGAAATGCGAAACACCCCACACACTTACTCAAAGTAATAACTGATCGCACCCGCGCATTTCGCGTGTGTCCTCACGACGCTTTCCTCAATGCTCGCCTCTTCCATCGATTCTTTAACAAGGGCCTCGAAGATGGACATTCCACTCGGTATTCCACCTGCGACACTATTATCCAAGTATCCTGGCCACCTTATTAATTGCATGTGTGTGACGAGCAGCATCGGGGAGTATTGTATGGAGACGCACGTCTGCTTCGTTCGAGATCGAGTGGGGGTCCAAATCTGTAAGTTGCTGCCATCTGCGTCTTCGTGGTAAATCGTCATATGCACGCCGTATGTAGCAACCCCGAACAAGGCGCAGGCGGAGCGTTCCATCTCGAAGAGGTAGTTGCTGGTATGAGAGAGTTGGTGGCTGAATGGGTTACGGTATACTGGATACATCTCAGCTCTCCATTTTTTGGGCCCGATTGTATCTTGGAAGGTGGTGCCACTGTCGCGCCATCGTTCGCAGAGCTTCCTTATGGACTCTGTGCGCTTGTGTGGGGTATTGATGCATGGATGGAAGCTGATGCAGTACCTTGATCCTTGTGCTGCTCGTTCGGGAATAACAAAAGTACCCTCCGGCTCTTGGAGTAGGGCGTCGATCACGTCCTGTTTCAGCAGGCCGATGACGGGGCTGTCTGGAGACTGAGACAGTGACCACGGTACCACGTTGTTTCGGTGCGTGGATATGGTGGGGTCTACTGAGCCATGGTCGGGTAGGAGATGGAAGTTGTCGCACTGATTGACGAGGTCGAGAAAGGACAATGTATCCTTGCTCTCCACGCCGTCTGCCAGTGGGTTGCTCATCGTCGCCGATGAGATGTCTCACACTCCCTTTGGTGGTTCCGGTGCCAGCTCTACTGGGAAAATTCTCGCACGCAGCACTACTTCAAACATGCGGTGCTGTTGAAATGTTGGTCCCCAGAAGGTTACATCCATCATGATCCGACTCAGACCTGTACGTATCATATATCAATATCAATGATGACGGTCGTCGTCAGTGGCGAGACTTGAAGGTACCCACCGAGTTTTGTTGCCGCGGGAAGGGACATGTCTCCGATCAACCAAAAACATTGACCTGACACGATTATAGATCAGGTTTTATTTTTTTGTCGGACAGGACTGATGACATGTGATAGGCTTCGCCACCAAGGTGACATACTTTTCTTGTCCAATGATAAAACCAGACGGCAACGAACCCATCTACTTTCTCAGGTTCCTGTCCTCTCGTCCTCCTTACAGGCAGGTCCTGTGTCTCGTCTCTCGACACCGCTGGACGTGTCCTCGACCTCACTATGGCCGAACAACGGTTTTCTGGCTTCGACTTCAAAGACCGTAATCCTTTCATTGACCAGGATCCTTTCATGGACCCCAAGGAAGACTACAATCACCTTGGTGCATCCATTGGCACACCCCTTCACAGGAACAAGTCAGAGCGTGATAGGCTCCAAGGTATTCAGCAGACGTGGATAAATGGAAGTACTCCAAAAGGTCACCAGAAACCGGGAACATTGGGTCAAAGATTCGACCTATGGATGATAAACGAAGGAGGGAAACGACTATTCTTCTTCTCCTGGATATTCTTCCATGTTCTGGTCATTGTCTTTGGCTTCCTCAACTATCAGCTGAGCGACGACTTGACCAACGCGCGTGCCACCTTCGGCATTACTTATCGTCAGTATTCCCTGATGTGCTTCCGGAACGAATGAGGTCTCAGCATAACTTCTCGTAGCCATCGCTCGTGCTGCTGCTCTCGTGCTGCATACCGATGTCATCTTCATCCTTTTGCCAGTCTGCCGCAACTTTATTTCCCTCCTTCGTCAAACCCCATTGAACAAGTTCATTCCGTTCGATAAAAACATCACCTTCCACAAGGCGACCGCGTGGTCTATGGTCGTATTCACGGTCATCCATATTGCAGCTCACATGCGCAACTTTCAAGAGCTTGCCATGCTGGACACTAATGCCAAGACCACCGAACAACGCATCCTTGTCTTTTTGCAAGCGAACTTTACCACTGGTCCTGGGGCTACTGGCTGGATTATGACTGCCTGCCTCGGAATCATGGTTTGGTTTGCTATGGAGAAACGCCGACGTGCAAACTTTGAGAGATTCTGGTACACTCACCACCTCTTCCTTGTTTTCTTCCTTGCTTGGCAGTTTCATGGATTGTGGTGCATGATTAAACCCGATAGAGAGCCCTTCTGCTCATCCAACTCCGTTGGTGTTTTCTGGGTGAGTTTACCGTTTACCTTCATATTGCGCTCATGTTCATTCCGCGTTTAGCGCTACTGGCTTGTTGGCGGTGTCATTTGGACTTACGAACGGGTCTTGCGTGAAATTCGGTCTCGTCACAAAACATATATCTCCAAGGTCATCCAGCACCCCTCAAAGGTAGTTGAGATCCAGATCAAGAAGGAAAAAACGACAATCCGAGCAGGACAGTACGTCTTCATATGCTGCCCAGAAATCTCGTATTTCCAATGGCACCCTTTCACACTTACAAGGTGTGTCTCCCTTTTTCCTCAGCACGATGCGCGAACTTCTCTGATGGCCATTTTCCAGTGCGCCAGAGGAGGACTACATCTCAGTTCATATTCGTGCTGCCGGTGATTTTACCGCAGCACTCGCCAAGGTCCTCGGTTGTGACTTCGACTCCAAGAAGGAGAAAGGGGTAGATGCAGCCGGTGGCATGGTGGTGGGTACGAACACGAACCCACCCCTGAACCGTGCCCTTCCGCGCATCATGGTTGATGGCCCATTTGGAAGTGCTTCGGAAGATTTTTTGAACTACGAAACTGTCCTGCTCGTCGGTGCTGGTATTGGTGTTACACCATTTGCTTCGTGAGTCCCAGCCTTGCTGATGGACAGTATGGATGACAACAACTCGATCACAGCATATTGAAGTCTATCTGGTATCGTATGAACAACATGAATAATTCGAAGCCTACACGCCTCTCCAAGGTTTACTTCACCTGGGTCATCCGTGACTTTGGTAGTGCAGAGTGGTTCCACTCCCTCCTGCAAGCCATTGAGGATCAAGATGCTCAGAATCGGATCGAAATCAATATCTATCTAACAGCCAAAATCAAGGAGGATGACATGAACAATATCATCGTACGCGTTTCTCCCATCTATTGTGACTGCCAATTATACTAGTGTCGGTCACTCTTATGCAGGTACAGGACGTGGGTGCAGAAAAAGATGCGATCACGTCGTTGCGGGCTCCGACTCACTTTGGGCGACCAAACTGGGACAAAGCATTCACGTCCCTTGTCGACAAACATCCCGAAACGGACGTGGGCGTAGTAGGTGCACACATGGAAGTCCGCAGCATTCCACCCTAAACATGCACTTTTCCGCAGTTCTTTTGTGGGCCCCCCGTATTGTCAAGGCAACTCCATCAGATGTGCAATGAGTACTCGAATCCTAACCTGGGTGGAACCAGATTTTTCTTTGGAAAAGGTACGTTCCTTCATATTCGCAGAGTCCCAGGCTCGAGTGCTAATGGCACTTTTCCCCTGCATCTCTTGGTTCGACAGAGAATTTTTAACGATTGAACAAAGATGGGGACCTGCAAACTGTGGACTACATATCGTTGCTCCAGTTGCAAACGTGCTTGTGTGCGGGTTCGCATTGAGCAATGTATACAGTGTTTCTCGGATTTCTTTGCCGGCTCGTTGTCCTTCTGGGACGTCCTTGTGTGTTTGTTTAAGTGTTATTCTCAGGTATATTTTGAGTGCTGTAATTTACAAAATCGTTATGAATCATGAAAATGAATCAATGATACATTGCGCTTGTACTGCGTCATGAAGCTGTTGCGGAAGTCAGGAACATTAAAAAGAAATACGCGAATGTCCAAAAAAGGATGGGAACAAATCAGAACTGGCTCAGGGTCCTCCAAGTGCCGGCGGGTGAGGTACTTCCCCACAAGTTCTGGTAGCAATCGGACTCCATCTCTTGCGTCACCTCCTGGTGTTCCTCTAACTCGCCCGTAGCTTCGTATGGTCTTTTGAGTGCATCGAACAGTTCGTCCCTGTTGCCGACCTTGTAAACTCGACACCAGATATCGACGAGCTTTCGAACAAAGTCGCCCATTGTGCCCTCGCCAGCATCGACGACGATAACTTGCATGCAATCAGAGATCTTCTCTTGCGCCCATCCGGATGGCTGGGCATCTTCGAGCGCCGCGTCGGGTAAGCTGACGATGTCCACCGCCTTTTCCCAAGGCACAGTACTGAGCGCTGAAGAACTGCGGGCGCGTCGAGTACGGGATGTCCATATGGTAGACGGGGAGCGGATAATTCGTCCATCTGCGCCTTTACGAAGCATGACCATGAGATCGGGATGACGAATACATGCATTAACAAACGCTTGCGCCTTCGGGTCATTCAGGGAGAGGCCAGCAAACAAAGAAGGATTAAAATTAGTCTCTTCGCAGGTAGAGGTCGAACCAGCGTCTTTCCAGATGATTGAATGGCGAGGCGAGGATAGTGGAATGTAGTTCGGAATAAAGCCGGCCAAGATCAATTCTCCAGAACCATCAATACTAAAGGAGTATTTGAGGTACCTTTGAGACAGGGGGACTCGTGCCAACAGAGCGTACCGAGTGAGATCGATGACTTCATCGATCTGTGAGATGGTGAGCAACGTGGGCTCAAGAAGGTCACAAACATTGATATACCGTTCGACAAGTTGCACGGAGACAAGAGTAACATCGGCGGATGGCTGTCATATGGCCCCACGCGTGCAATGGCCATCGTTCACCGCTGACATCTTTGAAGACCTTTCCACCAAGTACGACCACATGATCACCGTCAGTGGACCGCACCACATCGTCGACGGCGCATTGAACGTCATGTACGCTCAGTGCGCTAATTGCGTGCCAAAGCTTCTCCATCGTGTTAAGATCTAGATCTTGGTCGTTCAACAAGGTCATGACGTTGTTGTAGCTATGGGAGAGAAACATGAGGGAAGCATCCTTGTAGACTGCGCGGCGAACGTATGCATTGATGACCTCCAGACGTTCATCGCGAAATCGCGACGTCAAAGGAGCACAGTACCAAGTAAGGTGCATCCTAATCTTCTCTCTGAATTCGAATGCTTTCTGGCGTAGGATAGCCTCCAAGGGATCCTCGACGATAGCACTTTCATCGCTGTCCACGAAGTGAACGAGGTGTCAGCACCATGAGTGAAGTTCTCGTAACTGAAACACTCTTCAGTCTCGCGGGTATCAGTATCTTGCTGCAGAACCCAAAGGGCATTTTGACACTTGAGGATGAGTTGATAACCGCGCGTTTCTACATGAAACATTAGTTGCTCTACATCGGACCTCTTCTGTACCAGACTGTCCCAGAATATCTTGTGACCAAAATCCTGTATTTGATGGTCAATTTACCTACGGTGGCAGTATACATAAGACACTTTCCATGTCTTGTCTGTTCCAGTAGCTTCTTAACCCGAAGAAATACCACCAAGAAACCGCATTAAAAATGCTTACCCAAAGAACCTTTGAGTAAAGCAGACACGCGCCTCAATGCATCTGGAAGATAGTGAGCCACCAGAAGGAGGTTTGCTTATAAACAACACACCGAGTGAGTAAATTATACTTGTCTCGTAGGTGAACACTCCACTCTCGAAGCAGAGGAAGGCTGTCACAAGCCATGATCGTCGCAACATTGTGACATGTTGGGACGTCAGGGAATGCTTTCAGAAGTGCGCCATGAGCCTTATAGCCCGTGTACAGCTTGATACGCTCCTGTGAGTCAAATACTTCTGTGTTCTTTGAGAATAGGACAGGATCAGGGCAGAGCACACCTCATTGTGATGAGAGCACCAGCGGACACCATTGAGTGGCGGAAGTAGACAACCAATGCCTGCTGCGTAGAGGGCTGCGCAAATCTTTCGTTTCTGCTTTGAATGCGTTGACATTCTCAAGTTGCCTCATGTAATACCAAGGATCGGTGATAAGGAAACGGTGGACTTTGAAGTCAAAGTCCCAGCCAATGTTGCCACTATAAATGAATCACGTGACCGGGTGTGGTGGATACTCGTCGGACACACATTACGATCTGGGACATGATAAAACTAGCTGATTGAACCACCATACACACTGCTACTAAGTGAATTCCAGTCTCCCGACGGGTCCACATCCTCTACTTTTCCCGCGTCCGAATCCCCATTCCGGACTGCTTTACTCTCGGGCAAGAACGACGAGGTCCTCGAGGTGTCTCTTCCCAATTTGCCTACCTCCAAAGACGATTTTCTTGGCGTGGACCACGGCCATCAATGGCTGATCCAAAGCCTCTTGATCTCACTGCTTTCTCCCTTCATCTATCACGTAAAACACTGAGTTCCGATCTTATCATATTCCTTGCTACTTGGTCAGCCAAGAGGGCGGATGATTCCTACCAGGAAGCAGTGTTCAAAAGCGGTGCGCCACCTAATGCCTCAGTAGTCGTTGAGAAAGGCATGGATATGGTGTTATACGTTTTAGCACGATGAAACCTACACAAGGCGTGCCAACGAAGCAAGTTACGGAAATCAATAAATAGTCAGAAGACGCCGCATTCACGCAAAATTTTGACACCTCCAAGGTGGAGATCTCGAAGAGCATGAGTAGAATCGGGTATGACATTTCCTCCCCCCGCATCTGCGCGAACAAAGAGCTGATACCTTGAATGTAGGATGGCAACTCCGGATTGAAATAGGTCTTCCGCAAGTAACAGCCCAGAGCGTATTCTTGGCTCTGGAAACACGTCAGTACCCCACACGATATCCGACATCAGAAATTGGACATACCGATCTATAAGGCGTCAAGTATCACTGCGTCGACTCATACGTTGTGTAGTTTTGGAAGACCACCTCAGAACGATCCCACACTGATGAGCCCTGTGCTAGTAGCATTGACCATTTTGGAAAGTCGGACGGATCAACTTGGTGAGAAAAGAAGTGATGAGGCCGAAAGCCTTCCATTTTATACATTGAACCGGACACTAGTAAAGTTTCGAAACGGAGCAAGGGGGTTAAGGAAATACTACCGAGAAGCATAGCAGTAGTCATACGTACCTCGGCTAAAGGCTCCGCCACTTGTCGACCTGCAATCTGAAGTTTGAACAGTATTTGCCGAGCCTTGTGCCGACTCGAAAGAACACCTTATAAGTGCCCATATTTTCTCACTCTCTCCGGCGTTCATATTTTTACCCGAAGTCGAATAAAGGACATAGTAAAGCCGTCGGGTTGGTGAGTTGCGAATGCCACTTGATCCAAGTTACTGCTCCCAGTGTCGAGACTTCCGAGGCCGCGCTCAGCGACTAGTGACTGCGGTGATGGTGCGCGTACCTTTCAAGTTCCATGCACAGCAAATATGATACAGGTCAGTGTTTGAAGTACCACCCACGCGTCCGCATCAATACTTCGATGACGGCCCATCTATAGGGAGAAAAATATAACGTTGGGTTCTGTGGACTACGCGAACCTACGTGAGAGAAGCTCCGATAGACCAGAGATCCCTGGAAAGGTTTCCAAAATCGCTGGCCCAGTACTGGTGCAACGCTTAGGTCCTCGTATCGCGCCAATATACACGACACCACATTGATTAACACATGGCAATGCTTTGCGGCCTTACACCGACGCGGCACTTTCCACATTGGTGACATGACTGGCTATGGACCTCTGGATCAAAATTACCATTGAACCCGACAATGCGGGTACAGCTATGCTAGGCTTGAAATTCGCTTGTTATCCGGACATCCGGGCACGGGATGAGTAATTCGAGCGTATTGATAAACGAAATGGCGAGTGTCGCGGTGGAACATAGAACTTTCCGTGGCTAGTTATAATTTCGTAGCAGAGGCCATGGTCAACGCAAGACATGAAAGATGTGGGATTGAAAAAGATGTACCATCCATTACATGTCCCAGCCTCCGTAACTGAGCAATCCATAATTGGGGCGCTAGTGACACGCAAACCACGTAGCTTATTTTCTGATCAAGTGAGCTGTGCATTCGCACAAGTTAAGGAGGGATGAGACATTTGTTGGATGTTCCGCAGTCTCTACGTACATTGTGCATGGTCGACTATACCACCAAGGAGTTAGGTAAAAACTGGCTTACACGCAACGAAGCCACGAAAGCACTCACCATGTTTCGGATCTTGAAAATTCTGCAAGATAAATCTCAAAAGTGAGCATATCCCAGCCGTCAACCTGTTGATTCGCAGTGGTTGTGAACTGAGTCGGACAAGATCAGGCCATACGAGAGCAGCATGGACAACAGGTGACTCTCAACAGAGAGATTACGATCATTGTCGTATAAAGCCTAGAGTCTGCTCAGAGGCGCTGAATAGGCCGTCCTGGAATAAAAGGAACCGCTCAGCGGCCCCAAACAGTTACTGAAACGGGGATGATATCGAGGATTGGCACCGCGAAACTTGGAAGGGCTCGGAAATTACCACCAATCACAGCTCAGTTATTAGTTGGCAGCTTAGGCTAAATTCAGCTAACTCCTCATGAGTCCCTCTCAACTCGTCCAATGTCCTCAGATACTAACGGTTTGACCGCCGCCCCCCTTCCCCAACATAGAGACACAAGTGTCCGATCCAAGCCACCAGTATGGCCCTTGGACTCGTCCAACGAGAATACGCCCTCTCTTGCTAGGTGCGGCAGACGCGCAAGACTGGGTGGCGTATGTTGCAAGGAACTCAAAGACGAGGACGACCGCACCCTCATCGACCCAGACGTCGTTCGTGATGTGTAGGTCCTCCTTGTCTCAGCGCTTGCTCGTCAGTCACTCTGCTTGCCAGTGTCATCGGACTCTCTGACGGTCTGACTGTTCCCTTTGCACTGACGGCTGGTCTGTCATCACTCGGAGAATCTAGGCTCGTCGTTCTCGGGGGGGTTGCCGAACTCATTGCGGGAGCTATTTCCATGGGAATTGGTGGATTCCTCGCCTCACAGGCTGAAAGAGACCACTACCGGTTTTTGAAGCGCCACACATCTTCAAGAGTACTCCGTAGCTGTGAGGCAGAAATGGAAAGGGAAGTCTTTGCTGTCCTCGGTCCAGTTGGCGTCGATGAACGCACTTCAAAGGCTGTCACGAAATGTCTGCGCGACGTCGAATGTGACACGGGCGTGGATTTTGGGAGTTCGTCATCATCGGATGAAGAAACACAGTCACTTAGGTGGAGGTCCAATATGGGACTAACTGCATTCTTGCTCAAGTTTGGGGGAGGACTGGGTTCGTTTCTCTCTCTTATTTCTAAGAAAGATTTCATTGAGTCTGTTTCCGTTATCAGAGGAGGTGCCAACAAGTCGCCTTTACGGGTCAGCGATCACGATTGGACTGGGTTACCTTATTGGAGGGATCATACCACTCATCCCTTACTTTTTCTTCACTCGTGCTCACATAGCTTTGATCTATTCTTGCCTCCTGACCGGTTTTGTCCTTCTGGTCTTTGGAGCAGTAAAAGCCAGGGTAACAGGAGCAGGTAAAGGTCTCAAAGGATATTTGTGGGGTGCAGTGAGTACACTACTTGTCGGTGGAGCAGCCGCAGCTGCATCATACGGTATTGTTGCATTCCTTGAGGTATGACAGGGAAAGTTAGTCTTTCGCGGCTATTGTCCCTGTTATATAGACTGCAGGATATGTAGTTGCACGTCTAATCGAATTGTGTCATGTACATGCACGGAAGCAAATTCAGGTGGCCTTACTTAGGTAATCTTGACTAGCCGGTCGGATCACTTTTGCCGGTGGAATCTGACCCCAGACACCGCAAGGCTTTGAGGATCAGTTGAGCTAATCATGCTCCTTGTCGCAGACGTCGAACACGAGCTAGCTCGGCGAACAAGACTCTCAACTTGGAAGTGTTGCACAGGGCTGCAGTTGAGGAACGGTCAAGACGACGTTACCCTAATCAACCAACTCCATCGCCCATAGTGCAACTCTGCCTCCTTTTTATCATACTGCCAGTTGCACTCGACGCCTGACGTTCCACCACCCTGATGATACAAGCCTCAGATTCTGTGGTTATTATGCAAGCAGAGGACGAATTGGGGATTACATACTACATAGAGAATGCCCAGCAATTTTGGTCAGGTACGTTTCGTCAGGCTCCATAGCCCGCAACCTTTTGGTTAGCAGAGGTGACCCACCCATGTTTCTATCACGGCCTTTTCGTTCCAACCTTAGAACTTGACGACCTTCTACGTCTACCGAGTGATGGTTCCGCTACATTATCCCTTCTTGATACTACACTCCGGAGGTTTGTATCCTTATGCGCTTCTTATCACGGTCAGCTCTCTTAGTGTCTATTTTTGTGTCTTGCACTGATCGCGATTTTCTCAGCAGAGCAATATCTTCAAAGCCCATTACAATTGGAGCATGCATGTCAGCTGCTCTTGGATTCAGAGCTTTTCACGTTTCATTCCGAGAGAATGTGTGAGCTCGCAATTGAGGACGCTCACTCGGTACGTGAAATGATACCCATATCGGCCCGCATCTCTCACGTGTTTACAGAAAACAAATCCGCACGAACAGTTCATCCTGTATAGCCTCCTCTTATTTTGGGGCAGGCGCCAATCTGTTTTCCTTCGTAGTCACAAGCGATGGCAACCTCTTATCCCACTTTTGATGGATCATATCTTGGTCGAGATTGATCCAGATGCCGACGATTGCGGCTCTAGTTTCGCTTCGAATAGTGCGGGTTCCCGTGCAAGTATCATCATGGGTCCTATTGCTATAGAAGGCAAACTTAGGATGCTGAGTGTCAGGCTTCTATATGAAGTTTGTCGGGTTCAGAAACTGTCGGAACAAGACTTGGGTGGGTTCTTTCGCTGGGTTATAATTCGTCTAGCTGAATGCCCTGGCGAAGGTGTGTTTGATGATGCATTCATCGACCATCTCTTCGAGCTAGTGGAACAGACTCGCTTTATACCTGATGAAACTTTCAATTATTCCGTCATCAAACTGATGGTAAGCATATACAGGCCCCCTTTTTTGACATCCGTTAACCTTCACTTAGGTGGCGCTCAACGAACAGTTCATGGTTGCTGGCTTGAATAATACGGCATCGCCAGTCGCTGGCCAGGGGAAAGCACCCGATGTGCGAAATCGGGTGCTTGATGTTCTTATCTCCCGCCTTGGTTCCAGCAAAACATTTGGAGAGAACATGATATTTATGCTCAATCGTGCATGTACGTTCTACGTGGTTCATTATACTATCGTGCCTGAAATTGCACCATAGCTCGGTCTGCGGAGGATCTCTGCATGCAGTTGCTCGTGTTGAAACTGCTATATATTCTGTTTACCTCGAAAGCAACCTCGGAATATTTCTATACAAATGACTTGTGCGTACTTGTCGACGTCTTCTTACGCGAGTTGGTAGACTTAGATGATGAGAGCGAGTCGGTGGGTGAATTCCACTTCTTTCTGATTGGAGACTGATACCATCTGTCGCAGCTGCGTCACACGTACCTCCGTGTTTTACATCCTCTTCTTACAAAAACGCAATTACGGGATATCCCTTACAAGCGCCCTCAAATAACATTGGCTCTGGAGTCCCTCATTAAAAATGCTAATATCCGGGACATCAACCCAACCACGAAACGACTGGTGGAACGGTGTCTCAGTGGAGAGTGGTGTGTACAGCTACGAAAGACTCCGTTCGATAAAGATGCCTTGAACTCCCAGGGGAGCTTCCGCCAAAATAGCCCTAGCCATGACATTCTTGCGTCGACGACACAAGTTGGTCTTCAGTCTCCGGCTGCCACATCAGCGAGCTCCGAAGGACCGCATGATGTTGTTATTCCACTCCCGATCAAGTCGAAACATGTCCGGCCAAGTCGCAGCATTGAGAATGTAAAGTCACGATTCACTAAGCCGCCTTTACCGCGACCAGGTTCTGATGATGCCAGGAGACCGAGTATGGAGAGTGCTATCAGTCTCGGTGTTGTAGCCTCTACTACTACAAATGTCCCGAGGCGAAAAGAAAGACCTGGCTCTCTGGATGATGGTTCACTCCTGCAGCATGCAGAAAAGATGTACCAGTTGAAAGTTCAGCCCCATCTTCCACCGTCACCGTCGTCTTCCGGTTTCTCGCCAACTGCATCCGCTGCCACCCAGAAAGCACGACGACCGCCTCCCGCCCCTCCGAAAAGACGCAAACCCCCACCAGTACCTCTTGGACAGACCAATGGTGGAGTTCTTATCACTGCAATTACTAGCTCGTCGGCATCTACACGCAGTCAGCTAGGGAAATGAGGAATAGCATCGTTCCTCACGAACGAACTTCGGGTCACGATAATGATGGACAGCACATGATTTTAGTATCTATTATCCCCATTTGCACGAGCATATCATTGGACACAATAGCATGGCACTTAGTCTAATATATTTTCTACAAGGTGAATCCTTTTCAACCAACCATCACTGATCTCAGCCGTTAGAATTAACACTGCTCATCTACTCGGACGATCTTGTCCATTTGCATGACTCAATTGATCACTGCGTCCATTTTAATAGGCAGTCTCGCACGCGTACTGTCGGTCTTTTTCTAATTCGACCTTGCAGCATACAGACAAATGTCCCTTGTGCAGCGTACTCGCCGAATCGAATAGCACGAACAAGTGCTCCAGTGACCAAAGAAAGTGGGCTTTGTGCCTCTCAGTATTATCCCGGGTACGATCTTGTTAGAGACAGGGTCGAGGCCGAGGTGTCCAATACGAGTGCCATTGTTTTTCAGTGAATGCGGCGATTGCCCCTGCGACGAACTGGGACTCTCCTGGCGATATATTCAAAAGGTTGAGCTCCTCGGGTCCTTGCGACTTTACCCACAATTCTGACCGTGTTACCGAGGACTTTGAGTAACTGGACAGAAAAATCACCGACCGCGGGTTCTTCGTGTGCATGGCAAGTTCCATGGTGCACAGGAACGCAAAGAAAAGAAATTGTCCCGTCGTGATCCCACGTATTTAAAATTTCATGATTGCGGAGTAGAGACCAGGGTCAGTTCCAGGAGCGCACTTCAGCAGAGTGCTTATTGAGTTTAAGATAGCTTGGATCCAACCAAACGTGTAAACACAGACCTACGTCTACACGCGCAGTCGCTTCTTGACGGGCGTGTCCGTTCTTCCTTCCTCAGCTGGGTCGGAGAGATCCCTGCTCGACGAGGAACTACTCGCAGCACGCTTCCTCGTATACAAGAGGAGGACGTCAGGAGACGAGTTCGGCAACCACAATTCCTCATCTTCATTATCAGTATCTCCCAGGTCATCACCGGTGCAACCATCGTCCCCTAGGTCGGCGTCGCGATCGACACTGAGAGCCCGATCTTGACTTTGGCTCTTATTCGAGGCTAGTCCGTATTTACGCGCGTCCCCTCTGACCTTGGGTTTCACAGGCGTCGCGGCGACGAGTGTCACCCCTTGCGAGCGCTTGTCCTCTTTCTTGTCTTGCTTCTTCGGTTTGGCAGGCACCTTCGCACCCTGGCCATTGCGTTGCGTTGCTTGAGATTGTTGTGCTCGAGGTTTGAACCCACGCGACATACTGACTTCGCGACTTAGTGCTCGTTTGAGAGATGACGACGTTCCTGATGCACAACTGGAGCGCCTCGCGGAGGCGTCCTGTGCGAGCGAGACGGACAAGGAACGGGAACGAGATCGTGTATTTGAGGAGGTAGTGTGGGATACGACAGAAGATGAGCGCTGGATAGGTTTAGGGTCGGATATACCCTTGGACTGGGAGATGGAGGTGGTCGTGGATGATCGGGAGAGTTTACGGTCAGGACGTGGGCCAACGGACCCGCTCATTAGAGATCCAGGTTTCGATCGTGTATCACTGTCGCTGTCTTCGTCCGAAAAGGGCGAATGAGGGAATAACTTGCGGCGCAAAAGTGCACACGCGTCCGGAAGCATCGGTCTGAATCTGTGGTAAATAAAGCTATCACTAACCGCCGGGATATGTCCCGAATGAGTGAACCCACTGGCGTTCGACGACACCTTCACAGAAAGTCTGCATCCAATCGCGCTCATCTTTGCCCGCCGAGTTGTACGAGTCGCCCATTTTGATGACAAGTTGCCATGTGGAGAGCTTGTCCATGAAGGACTCTAATCGCTCGTGTGCAGATGGAACAACTGTCTTTTCTCGTTCTTTCTGTCGTTTCCTCTTGATTGAGGGAACTACGTCATTTGCCGGTACTTTCACGCGAGGAAGCGGGGAGCAAGGCCCAGGGAGTGATAGTTTGAGGAGATAGAGCAGGATCTGGACTTGCACCCTGTATACGCATTATCGAGCAAAAGTCACGTACACGAGACTGATACCCACTCTCGTTTCTCAAGCCTTTCGAGCCATAAGTAACGCGACTTTTCCTCGAGCATGATCGCGTCTTCGTTGTTAAGGCTCGTGCTGCCTTCCCCAGACTCGCCTATCTCGTAGCCGAAGGTATACCACATCATGGATTCCTCTAGTTCACCCTCTCCGCCGTCCTGCGCGAGAATCTGCGGGAGCTCTGTGTGATATTTCATGACGACAGAACGAACGGAAAGTAGCAACGGATCCAAGAGGGCATGCAGAGGGTGGGGGGTGTCTGGTGGTCGCTGTGACGCGTCTTGTACGCGATGCAAGGACGGAACTAGGAGACTGATGGGCATGATTGACTTTGGTTGGTTAGAGACGCGAGCAGAACGCAAAGAATGGTGGTACCTCGGGTAGCCAAAGAAACTGGAGATAGGTTCGAACCACGAACTGGTCTGGCGTCTCCAGGTGAATGCCGGTGAATGGGTAGTCTCTGACGATCGTCTTTTCTTGCGTCGTCGTCCATCTCGCGTTCGAGCTGGTGAGTAGCGTGAGTGGTCGTACAAAAGTCATCGTGAGAGTTGTGGCTTCAGTGTTGTCCGAATCTGTACACAAGCAAATATCTATATGACGCTTCTACACCCTTTCTAGCACTGCAGACCCAGAAACCCTCCCGGCCCGCTCAAGACCCTCGTCCTCGAGCATGTAAGCGGGCTTGTACTGCGTAGGTGGCAATTGAGAATTCGCGCTGACCGGTTCGCTCTCCGGTACACACGTCGCGAAAGGATCACTAGCGATGATCTGAAAAGACCCAAGGGCATTAGAACGGTCGCCTGACATCGTGCAGGGATCTGCCATGCATGTACTGTCTGGATCACTCGCGATGATCGTCAGGTTTTCAAAGCAAAAATCTGTTACATCAGTTTGATCGGCCACAACTCCGTCAAGAGCTGGAAGCACCTCCGACGAGGCGTCGCATTGAATACGGAGCGCGGGATTTGGGAGTGTGTTGTATACCGAACCAAGGGACGTATACCTGTGCTCTCTCAGGAGGCGTTGCCGTCAGTGAAGATATGGCTCACCCTTGGTCATACAACGGGCAGTAAGGTACGTTCAAACGTAAGAGGAATGTCCATATGTCGGAGTAGGACCAGTTAATGATGGGATGGATGCGTTCAAAAGAGGGCCAGCCAGGATCCGTCTTGTTCCTGTATGTGAGCGTGGCTATCTAAACGTCACCGGGTAGTTCATCTCGCAGAAGGGAAAACCCACCTCCGTGTGGGTCTGACCTTCTCGTTCCGACCAATATGGCTTCTATCTGTGGATGGGTCTCCTTGTAGAGATGCAGAGCACGCCGCATTCCTTCGCCACCGCGAGCGTTCCCCACGGGTCGCAAAAACCCCGAACGCCCATCGTAGCCTTCGCCTTGTTTGCGTGCGTCTGGTGTTACCGTTCCCGGCGTCACACTTTCGACTGGCAATGGAGTATCTGATTCAGCAGAGGATATGAATAAATCAAGGCTATGTGCCCTGGCTGCTCTTGTGATGAAATCTTCCAGCTCTGTAAACGGGGAAGGAACGGGGATATAGACGGCGGGAATCTCTTTGACACCAGGAGCCCGACGCGCCAGTGCCGCGACGTAGAGCAAGAGGAGGACGGTGCCTGTGGACGGAAGTTATTAGTAGAGCCCATGCAGATGGGAGGGGCGCTACGGACAGTCCTTTCCGCCGTTGAAACTTAGTGACACCTTCTCTGGTCTGCAGGCGGTTTGTATCACGAACACGACGAAAGTCAGACCAGAACGTACGTGTATGTATCGAGAGCGCCCTCGATGACACGAAGGGCCTCCTCGACACGCTCGCTGATGGGCTCCCCCAACGCTGCGAGACCGTAGACATTGGTAGATATCGCCTGTCTTTCCTCGATGGCCATAGGTAGTTGTAGGACTGCGGCGAGCGGGGGCTGTTCCTACAGCCCTGAAGGAGTACTATATGCGCTGACTCGTTTGGGGGTCGGAAGCGATTGAATAATCCGAATCGGTATCTTCCTCGCGTCCAATCGCTGTTCGCATTCATGGCCGCCGTCGTGCTCGTCACTGGAGGCACTGGTCTCGTCGGGAAAGCCATCGAATACGTTGTCGAGAACGAGCCCGAAGGTTCACGCTTTGGAAAGCGGCCAGGCGAGAAATGGGTCTTTGCCAGCTCTCGCGACGCCGACCTGAGGTATTCCCCTGATCCGACCAGGGAAACGATCAAGGCTCACATTCACGCGCACAGAGATCCCAAACAGACGTTGCAGCTCTTTGAAAAACACCAGCCTACCCATGTCATCCACCTCGCTGCCCTTGGTAAGTATATGTTCCGTTCTTCACGTCCTGATCGTCCTAATCACGGGTGCAATCAGTCGGGGGCCTCTTTGCCAATAGGGAGCGCAAGGTTCGTCGTCACCATCCCCATATACACCTGGCTTAACGTTCTTCCCACCCCAGATGACGTTCCTCCGGGACAACATGTTGATCAATGACAATGTGTTGCACACCGCTCGTATCACAAAGACACAAAAAGTCATCTCGTGCCTCTCGACATGCGTCTTTCCAGACAAAGTCGAGTATCCCCTGACAGAAGAAAAGGTGCACCTTGGCCCACCTCACGACTCCAACTTTGGCTACGCGTACGCTAAACGAATGGTTGACGTGCAAAATCGGCAAGTACGGCCCCGAGCTTCATCATGCCTTGTCCTTCACACCCCCCGATAGCGCATACAAGGAAGAATTTGGTTGCAACTTCACATCTGCTATTCCCACCAACGTATTTGGACCACACGACAACTTGTGAGCTCAACTAGCACATATTTTCAACTCATCGCTAATCGGACCCGAATAGCGACCTCAAGTACGCCCACGTTATCCCCGCCCTGATTCACAAGTGTCACCTCGCGAAAGGTGAGGATCTCGTTGACTCATCGCAAAGCAGAACCTGACCCCGATTGTAGAGAATGGGACACCATTCAAGGTCATGGGTGATGGGTCCCCCTTGCGCCAGTTTATCTACTCTCGTGATCTCGCCAAGCTCTTCATCTGGCAACTCCGCGAATACGAAAGTGTTGAACCCGTCATCTTCTCTGGTACAGATCACATCCATTGCTAGTGCCTCGCTCCGTCTAATCCCTTCTGTAGTGGATGAGAAGGATGAAATCAGCATCAGACAAGTTGCAGATTCGATCGTAGATGCCCTCCAGTACCCCGGACAGGCGACCTTTGAGAACGAACCGAAAGACAATGGACAAGATCGCAAGCCCGCTTCCAATGCGAAACTGACAAAACTCATCGGACCTGACTTCAAGTTTACCCCGTTCGACGTTGGTCCGTACTCCAATTCATTGTGCGAACATACGTGCTTATGTATCCTGTTAGCCTTGAAGGAATCCGTCGAGTGGTTCCTGGCGAACTTCTCGAATGCTAGGAAGTAATCGGTCATGGTTCGATATATTGGATTCGCTGGAAATTCGATCCAGACTTCATTGCAGCCTTGATTTAATTTACTAGCCGAGTACACGTTGACGAAAGAAAGTAGAATCCAACAAACCGTGAGACGAGGCATGGGCCACACGTATTCATTACAGGTCCATGACTGCAGAAACATTTGCAGTCTTTCAACTATGTTACAGCTTTCCCGTGCGTGAACTCGAATTGTTTGAGACGAGTACTCAGTTTTGGTCCTCAATGAGGCTGCGAGAAGCATGCAGGTCGGCAGTGACCATCTCATGCACGAGCTGATCAAAGGTCACTCTGCGTTTCCAACCTAGCAGACGCTCAGCTTTTGCGGGGCTCCCGAGGAGCAGACTGCGTGAGCGCGATTTAGAAATCAAATGGGACGAGGAATCGCACACATACTCTACTTCAGCGGGACGGAAGTACTGAGAGTCCACCTTGACGAGGACCTTGCCCGACTTGGAATCATAACCCTCCTCTTCCACGCCGGTTCCACGCCACCTGCGAGACACTCGTTGATCAGTTACGACGATCGCTTTTGTGGAGAACCGTACGCACTTGATCGTGATACCCACTACGGCAAAGGCTTTCTCGACATATTCGCGTACCGGGTGAGTTTCACCAGTCGCAAGAACAAAGTCCTCGGGCCCAGACTGCTGAAGAATGCGCCACATTCCCTCGACATAGTCCTTGGCTAAAACGAAGCAGCACATATACTCAGAAATCGACTACCTGAGCGTTTGTGACAAGACACACCGTGGCCCCAGTCGCGTTGTGCGTCCAGGTTACCGAGATACAGACAATGTTGTTTGCCCAGGTGGATGTCAGCGACGGCTCTGCTGATCTTGCGCGTGACGAACGTCCTGCCACGCCTTGGACTCTCGTGGTTGAACAGGATACCGTTGCACGCATACATCCCGTACGCTTCGCGGTAGTTGACCGTGATCCAATAAGCATACAGCTTGGCGACTCCGTAGGGGCTACGCGGGTAAAATGGGGTAGTCTCACTCTGAGGCGTTTCGACGACCTTGCCGTACAACTCAGAGGTAGAAGCTTGGTAGAATCTCACGTGTTTCTCAAGCCCGACGGTACGGATGGCGTCAAGAAGACGGAGTGTGCCCAGGCCGTCTACATCGGCTGTGTACTCGGCCATTTCGAACGAGACCTTGACGTGAGACTGAGCACCGAGGTTGTAGATCTCAGTAGGAAGCACTTGAGCGAGGATGTACACGAGATTGGTGCTGTCGGAAAGGTCGCCGTAGTGCAACCTGAATTTGTTGGGGCCTTGTCGACAGTCGATAAAGCGGAACAGGGATGAAAAATAGGGGGTACCCACGTTCATGCTGATCCGCATACAGATGCTGCAGACGATTGGTGTTGAAGCTGGAGGAACGACGAATGATGCCGTGCACCTCGTAGCCCTTCTCGAGGAGGAGCTCAGTACTGTGGTGATGATGTGAATGCATGATCTCGACTTGTGAACCAAGTACGCACAGGTACGAACCATCCTGCCCGGTGATTCCTGCGTTGAACACGATCAGGATTTGTATGACAGGGTTGGGTCACAAGCCAATCGACAGTGGCATACTGCTGCAGATGGAGGACACGTACCACTGATCAAGGCGACTCTTCTTTTCCTATAGTCCTCTGGAGATGGGAGGCTGATCTTGAATGGGGGTGGGGCTGCCATGGTCAGGTTTGAGGGACAGGGCGTGGAATTTAAAGGCGCGACGTTCTGATGCGAGTGTAATAGTGCTTGCCTCGCGCTGATGGAGTGATAAGAACTGGGGTGTCGATGTTACGTCTCCCTTGGCGAGAACTCGTCAATCACGCTAACCACAGATCCGTGCCTGGAGTAGGAAAAAATTGAGCCGTGGTGTCTTGTCATCCAATACCGCCGATGGGGCTCGAACCCACAACCTTTGCCTTAGGAAGGCAACGCACTACCATTGTGCTACGACGGCTCGCGACTTTGTTGTCCTCTTCGTACTATCATCATAATGTAACTCAGACGTCCAAATATCATGACGAACGTCTTTGCTTTTTGCGGCATCATGAACGTGCTCGTCCACCCAACCACACACCCGCTCGCGTCTTCGGTTCAACAACTTCTCTCATTCATTCTCGTACCCCACTACCTCCCTCAAATCATTTCCACGGATGACCTCGCCGCGTCAGAGAACCCCTGGCAAACAGCATGTAGCCTACTCGTTCTTCTTGCGGCACCTGATCACCATGCAGGAGTGCGTCAATATGTCGAGTCTGGTGGGAGAATATTAGCTCTTGGTGTGAATGCGCGCAGATCACAAGGGCTACTGGGCCTCCATGAGTCTCGCTCAGGCCTTGGAACAGCGGGCGCTGGTTTGGGCCTTGTCAGGGACACGAGTATCCTTCGGCTAGCCGATGGCAAGGCGTCACTCCACCTCTCTTTTCCACCACAGGGTTCCGCACCCGCTACAGTGGAGCATGACGAGGGGCAAGCTGTCGTTACACGCATACAATCTGCCTCGCTCGACCTCGGGAATGGGGCACGTTTGCTCGGATGGTACGCAGATGACAAAACACCTGCAGGGTCACTGGGTGAAAGCGGCACCATCGCGCTCTGGTCGTGTGCACCACCTCTTCCCGAGCAATTGCTTATCCTGACCCTCTCCACCCTTGGTCTCCGGTTCGACTTCCCAAGAACGGCCGCGGGCCAACTCCCTGGATCAGTTCTTCTCCCTCAGTTGCTGCTTGCTCATCCAAAGAAATGGGATACCCGGCGTCAAATTGTGCACGCCTTGTTTCCCGATCGAGAACTCGAGACCGTTTTCTCGATGCTTGCTGTGAAGGATACTTCCTACAAAGTGCCCACGATCGAGAGTACCGTTTTTACCGACGAACAAGATGTCTTCCAGTTTCACTTCGTCCGTGAGATCCCTGCCTCAGGACGTTCATCCAATCACCCTATTCTCACTTTGTTATCGGGAAACCCCAAGGAAGAAGTCAAGGATGTAATCTTCACCGTTCAACCACTGAGCGTTGAACAAGAAAGGGATTTTACGCCCTTCTTTTCTCCTAGCACGTTCTTCGCGTCACTAGACGAATTTCGTCCCTCCAGGAAGATCGATGTCGATTCGCCGCTCATGGGTGATCTCCTTTTTTACGGCGAAGTTGTGACCAGCACACAGACAATGCTTGATAAGCGAGTAGTCGGCATGTCTTTAATCCCTCACCTTACTGTTCACTTCACAGGAACCCAAAGTTTCTTCGTGCGCTTCCTTCACCATTACTCTCCTTGGCAACGAAGCAATTGGCAGGTCGAGGAAGGGGCAAGAATACTTGGCTCTCCCCGGCAGGTAGCATGCTAATCTCTTTGAAACTGAGCATTCCTCTCAAGAGCATGGACTCAAGTGTGCTCACTTCCCCTTGTCGTATTTTCGTCCTACCATTGACCCAAGTATCTTAGGTTATGATTCACGCTCCATCCAGCCATCGAATTTAGTCTTCGTTCAATACTTGTTTGCGCTCGCAGTTGTCGAGGCCTGTCGGGTGCTTGATCCCGCAAAAGAGTGGGCAACGAAAGTCAAGCTTAAGTGGCCGAACGACATATATGGAGAATTTCCAGCCGATGAGGCATGGCGGAGCGTGGGATTGAAGAAATTGGGTGGGATTTTAGTAAACACGAGCTTTAGAGGTAACATGGTGGATGTCATCATCGGTATGTACGGCTTGTTTGGATCAGGAATTCTTCATTGGCACTTACGAGTGGACGCAGGAGCGGGATTAAATGTTTTGAACGAACCTCCGGTTGCTTCACTCGCTCAACTGGAGGCTCTGACGCGTGGACGAGAGGTGTCTTCGGGTCTTAGTGTTGAGAGAGTCACTGCTGCAGTTCTTGCCACGTTCGAGCGTGTGTGGGACCAGTTCCTCGCAGAGGAAAGCCAAGGCTTCTGCCCGTTCATGGATCGTTACACAAGCTTATGGCTTCATTCGTGCGTCAAATATTTGTTCGCTTGATGACCATTGTGATAGCCTTGTTCCAGCGGTCAAACCGTCACGCTAAGCACAATGACGCCCCATGCTACGGTTCGGATTGTGGGTATCACGCCCGATCATGGGCTCTTGCGCACTGAGCCACTAGGTGGCGGTCAGTACATTGATCTACAGCCCGATGGCAATAGTTTCGACATGATGAAAGGGCTTATCAAGACAAAGACGACGACGTAACATACACAGTTAGATATCTCTACAAGTAGTTTGTATAAGTATGTGAATGTACAATGCCCTTAAAATTCTATTTTCGTCGTCGCAGAGGTAGGAGTAACCCTTTGTGTGTCTGTACTCAAGGTATACCATTCGTCGTAGTACACGCATTCCTGAGGGTTGGTAGGACCCTTGTCCCGACAGAAATCAAAGACTGGACATCTCCCACAAGGTGCTTGAGACCAGCCCAATGCTACTCGCTCTTGCCTAATTGCTCGATAGGCAAAAGCGTTCCCGGATGGTATTTCATTCGAAACTGGGGATTTTACGGAAACCTTCGAGGTTGATCCCTTTTTGGAGGATGATCTAGACTTCGACCTTGAGCGAGGCCGTTCGTCCTCTGATTCTGTTTCTTCCGAGCTTGCCGAAGGCGAACTGTCGCGTTTTTTTGATTTCCCCTTTCCCTTCTTTTGCCTTTGAGCCTGTTCCTCCGATTCCCCTGAATCTGTGTTTGAGTCTGAATCATCCTTCTTTGATTTGTGCTTCTTCAGCCTGCGTTCATCGGTATCTTCATCACTGTCATTAATCCTTCGCGAGCGTCTTTTCTTCTTTCCACTCGAACGTTTTTCAGAATCGCTGTTCTCGGGCTCCGTCCGTCGTCGCTTCCGCTTACTGAATCCCTTATGTTTGTTCTTTGAAGAGTCCCGCCTGCGTTTCTTAGAGCTCGAACGTTCGTCGCCACTGTCCCCCGAGCTAGAATGAGAGTCAGCATCGGATTCTGCCTTTGAATTCCATGCAGAAGCCGCAAAGGCAGGTATCTACGCCAACATGAGCAAGAGAATGGAAATGCAACGCCACTAATAAATACTTTTTCAACCTCGCCATCGAGCTCGAGAACACGAAGAAGCATTTCTACATGCTCTACGCCCAGCTCTGTTTCCGTGATCTTGCTTTTGCTCAAAAAGTGTTGGATTTGCTGTGCAGAGGGGTAAGCGGGGGCGGCACCTATTGCATAGAGGCGTTGCTGGTTGTGAGAATGGCGCCTTCTTGATTGTTTTGGGAAGGACTGATGCATCTGCGATAAGGAGTCACGAACGTAATGAGGAATCGGCGTTACGCACACGGTCACGTATGTAGTGTAGACAAGCAGTCGACAAAAGCTTGATAAATTCGGTGTCGAGCTCGTTGTCGGTGTACCAAGGACCGCCCGTCAGTTCGACAGACGGTTCAAGATGCGCAAGCATGTATATCTTCCGAGTCGGATGCTTGGTGAGGGGCCCGTATTGAGTCGGGTGGGCGCGACGAAACAGAAAATGGAACTTACCCGTACTGCTTTGATTGACTTTACGAGTTGCTTCTGAGCGAGAGATTTCAAGCAGCGATCGATCACGGTTTGATGCAGTTCAGTCTTGGCTTTGAGGTGCTTGGTCCAAATGCCTGTCAGGCATGGGAGCTCCTCTCTGCGCGCGATCGAAAAGTATACCTTCGTTTCCCGAAGCTTGGATATGACTGAGTACCATAGCTTCTTCACCACTCATGTCTTTTTTCCTGCAGAAAAAGAGGCGTCCATGTCGAGCCATTGAACACAAGGGTCGCCGAGAACGTACACATCCATTTCTTTCTTCATTACAGCACGGAAAGCGGTGACACCACCGGAGCTCGTCATCACTTTGAACATGCCCTGAAAATATGTCATCTTTCCTGAAGGACATCAAAATCAAGTATTCACCCACCACCCCAAGCAAGAAATTGATAGCAGCAGTGCGAGCACTTCCATCTGGTATGAGCTTTTCGGCGTCCTTGATGGATAACGTCTACGCGCTGCCTTCAGCGATTATCGATTGCGCGAGTGTATGGCCAGACCTTTTCGTTTTTCGCAAGGGCCTCCTGATGGAGCCTGAGCTCGTCGGCGTTGAGCTTGCGGTTTCCAGTACTCATCTCTTATGGCACTGTCTGTTACAAGGCACGTTCAACCGGAGGTGATCAGTATAGCGACAACGCGCACGTGATACATATTTCTCTTCCGCGTACAGTGCTTGACTTTGACCATCGACGACATGAACGCGGGTACGAATCCGACGACCGAGTACCCTGCCATCGAAGACAACTTGTCCAACTATTTTCAGAGAAGTGCCGCTATCGTCAGACAGTATGCCGACCTGCAAGTACCTTTCCGCTTGTAGTACCATCCTAATGACACCCGTTGCTATTTGGCGCTAGGATTGAGCAGGATTACGCTCAGCCCATCTTGCACTATGCCTCCCTTAAGTTCAAGGAAAAACCTATTACAATGGTACTTCATTGCCTTATACATGACCGGAGGCGTATGAACGCTTTCACAGGCCTTCCTATCCGTCTTCGCTGGCCTCTCGTTGCTCCCTTTGTTGTCATTCATGTGTGTTGACTTATGATCAACCTGCAGTTCGCTCACAAGCCCCTCTGCAGTGGTCTTACCGTATTCACCCTCTCCTCCGTCACTTTCCTTGCGCTCACCACTGCCGCAATTGCCTTCATCAGTATCGAGGCAGTTCTCGGTATACATCCATTCATCCTAAGTGAACTGTCTCTAACTCCCACGCATACAGTCGCTTGTTTGATCTTCACGTTATGGTCTCTTTTTATCGTCGCGAGTTTTGCAACAGCGATCGGTGTCGGCGTCTACTGGACTACGCGCCTCGGAGTCCTCGTTACGTACGAAGGCTCTTCCGATGTCTCAGATTGGATACACGAAACGCGGCAACTCTTTTTCCATGCAAAGAAGCAAGAAACGACCGAAGAGTCCGAAAGCTCTGCTGTTCTTGTTGAACGAGATGATCAAAGTCCGAAACACAAGGTAGAGGAAGAGGAGACCACCTTGAACAACTGACATTCCCACTTTCCTTGCACTCTGTCGCCCCCCTCCCCTTTTTTTTTTGGCCTCGTACGTGTAGTCCTTCTGTATTGCCTAGGTCTCAGCTATTTTTCTTCTCCTAATGAATAGGTTCTCGTTAAGCTGCTGTACTATACACTCGGACCTTGATTGACACATCAAACGACCCGCGAGTGTACCGAATGATTCCTCGGTCCTGTAGTGCTGAATTAGCATCTACATCGTTGCCCGTGAGCGTTTCTTCTGCGCCATGTAACCCCGCACGGTCAGAGCGTGGACTGAAACGTGGAAATTGTAAGAGAAGATTATGCAGGAACGCGTTTCGTGATGCCATTGTGTGGAGCACGGACGAGCCAATCTTTGTTGAGCTTGACACTTACTGGGCTGTCTGCAAAAGCCGTGCAAGCGTGTTTCAAACATGCATGAAGGCTGCGCTGAAGCCAGTGCGAACAATCCACTGTTTGTCGTGATCCACCAGCATGAAGGGTGGTGTGGGAGCCAGAATGTAGTAGTGGCTGGCGCAACCTACGCCAACAGCTTCACTTGGGCCATGAGGTTTGCGGCGGCGACGTACTACTTTGTTCCTTGTGGAGTCTACGCGCACGCGATAAATCGTCGCGGAGGCCTTCCTAGCGACAGCTCTCCCCTGCTACCGGCCAATGGATATGGGTCACCGCTAGCCTCTCATAATCCAGAACTCACTCAACTACAGTCGAGGCTTACAGCACCGTCTGGGCCACCTGAACTTGAGCCTTACCCAGGAAAACCACGAATCAGCTTCAACGCGGATGGTTCCTTCAAGTTGACCATTTTCTCTGACGTTCATTTCGGAGAAAATCCCTGGGACTCCTGGGGCCCAGAGCAGGACATCAACACAACTGCGCTGATGGAGGCACTGTTGAAGATCGAGACGCCAGATTACGTGTAAGACTCTGGCATGGTCCTCTGCGCTCGGTGGAGCCACCTAATCATCATCGTTTGGCAGTGTAATTAACGGCGATCTCATTACAGGAGAAAGTGGGCTGATCAAGTTTGTTCACCCGACTTGAATGACCCATTCAATGATACTAGATACGTTTCGCGAGAATTCTACTTCCCTAATCGACTCTATAGTTCGCCCATTGAACGCGGCAAAGGTCCCCTTTTCATCCACATCTGGGGTTGGCAGTTTACGTTTTCTTCCTCCTTCCGCACGACGACCTTTACCTACAGAATCATGACAGCAACATCAACATCACGCGTGCCGAGGAAATTGCCCGAGAGATAGAGATATCTCCGCTGAGCTACACTCGGTTCTCACCGCCTGGGGTAGGAGGTGCGGGTGGGCCCGGAAATTATTGGGTTCCTGTCTATGAGAGAGTCACTGGTCAGTCAATACCATCGCCTTCCATGAAATCCCATAATGATCTGTAATTCAGATCACGCTCCTACATTAATCTTGTGGTTCTTCGACTCGCGAGGTATGCGTGCATGTTGGACAGCCCAGGCTTCAATGTGCTTATGTGTGTTTCAGGCGGGTTGTTCACGAATGGAACTCACATGCCTGACTGGGTAGACTCGACCGTTGCTAAATGGATTGAATGTGAGACAAACAGGATGAATTCTGTCTGGGGGCCGCCAGAACAGCGAAGTGCACTCGCCTTTGTGCACATACCCCCGTAAGCTCACCCTTACTAGTGCTGTGCCCCAGGAGTCAATGCTTGTTCACGACAATAGACACGTTATCCAAGCTGTCCAAGAAAGCTTGAATAGTTCCGTTAACCCCGGTTTGAATGGTAGGTCCCCGCCTGCCTTACGTTTGATTACACTCAAAGTGTGTCTATCTCCCAATTCAGCGGATACGTTCGGGCAGGGTTCCACACAGGCTTCGGATGACCCTGCCTCGCTTGGAAGAGACAATGAATTTTGGCAGTCGCTGAACACCAACGTGAAAAATCTACGTGCCGTCATCTCTGGTCATGGTAAATTCTCTGAACGATAGAAACCATGCGACTTAATTGAACTACTATGTAGATCATGGAGACGAATGGTGTGCCCGTGAGCCGACATACAACGTTATCTTCTGCTTCAATAAGCATTCAGGGTACTATCTCTCTCGTCAATCGTCCGGTTGTAAAGAAACTCAATTTTCCTGTTAAGGTATGGTGGATATAGTAGCCCTACTTGGGGACATGGTGTCCGCACCATTATATTCCACTCAACAGCCCCCTTGGAGGGTTTAGAAACATATATCATGATGGAGAATGGTACGTCACACGCCAGAGTGATCCTTGATGAACACTATGTGTAGTAGTGCGTTCTGGGTAAGATGAATCATTTTCCGAGAAGCTCCTCAACATTAACATGATTAGGAGGTGCCGAGGGCATGCATTATGAAAGAAGATATAAACTGGTGAAATGTGCGTGATTCGGGGGATCAAACATACTACTGTATGTGTATTATGAGCCCGTCAATTGTAATATTTCAGCAGGTGCAGCTATGACATGGTTGGAGCGCCGTCGGGGATCCGTCCAGACCTCGTGTGACACATTGCGGTTCACCAAGCGCGCAGGGTGATGGCATGATGTCCACATGCCTCCATGGTGACTTCACCGTTCCATAAGCTTGTCGTTGGCCCATTTGGAGTGTGTGTTGCCTCATGGAAACAATGTACCCGCCAATTGATTCAATGTCCTATGAAACCGCGTTTTTGAGGTAAGGCAAGGATCCGCACATTTTCTGCTCGCTTGCTGTCACTCGGACCATCACCGCTAGTGTCAGACCTTGAGCGCTCGCAGTGATGAGTGACTCGAAATACTCGCCAACAGTAGTTTGGGGTCCAGGGTACATAGGTATGTGTCCATTGGCCAGATACAGGTGCACAGTCACAGCAAATGCGACAGGTTTTGTCATCGCAACGCTGTATGCTACCATGATTAGTCTCGGATCGACGAACTAGTTGAATTCAAGCATCCATGCAGATTGTACGGAGTCGAAATATGCCAGTTCGCATTTTACTTCCAGGCGTTCCCGAGTGACACAGTCATCATGAAACTTCAGGTGGGTGAAATGGTACGAAATTCAACGACATATTGATTCACTGTTATCCAGGTGTACACCGTCGCGTGAGTCACACATCCCGTGATAGTTCTGCAGCATCATCAGCTTTCTTGTTTCTGATGCCAGTGCACTTGACACGGCACACTTCTTCATTTTGGTGATAGTTTTCTATAATTTACTGGTCATCTGTCGCGTTGATATCTCTCCAACGTGTTATCACTATGTTCCAAGGTAAATTGATACATCTCATCGGTGAATTCGTGATTTTATTCCTTCCGTGTTCTTCTAGCATAGGGATTGTAAGTTATAGATTCAGCTCAACGTTCTTGTATGTTCACAATACCTCGAAGGTGGCCATCTCGCTCGTTGTGAGTGTCTTGGACACGCGGGTATGATATGGTGACTCATTGCCACAAGTACCTCATCACGTTCATGGTTCAAGTGTATAGCGTCTATCCTTTGATTCTTTTTTCTCTCCTCATGAACACCACTTCAGCTTTTACGCTCATAGAGTTTGGATAGGTGAGTTCATATTTGGAAGGCCTTCGTAATCCTCATAATTTCTACCTTGAAGTCAGTAATCGAAATCTGTTTATCACGTTGGCAGTGGTACGATATCTTCCTGAGGCAAAGACAAAGCTAAATCCCGTGTAGCTTGTCACCACATTGCTTCAATTGGGTATGTCCAGAAACCGTCGGGCATGGGTGCTTGCTGATGCTTTTATAGTTTTAGGGATGGGTGCGTGGGGTTTTCTGTGTCGTTGATCACGCCTCACGTTCGTAAATCGTAGCGGTCGTCGTTGGGGTGTCTGTACCAAAATATCATTGATGCTCTCGTGCATGGCTGATCTTTCAACAGCATTCGGACACCAACCAACGCCTTTCTCTATTCCACAAAGGTGCGCAACGACGATCACAACCTCAAATCTTGATGCCGTTTATTGACCAATATTTTCAGTTTTCGCCACTTGCTTCGGTTGCGAGCGCTGTTTGTGACGCCATCATCATGCTCTCCGTAGTGTACTACTTACGACCAGTAAGCATTCGGTAGGACCCTATTATCATTCATCCATGTGCATTTCCTCACCCCAACTATAGGAGAGGGAACCTCATCGAGAAATTAGTCGTTGTATTCGTGCAGATGGGCTTGCTTACGTTGTGAGTCTCTAATGATTTGAGCTGCTTCTGCCACTTCCTTTGCTAACCCTCTCGCGCCCGAACAGTATCAATTCGTTGGCGATGGTAATTCTGGTGAGTTTCCTGATCAAACATATGTACGTGTCCGATTTGTGTCCCCAGTATTTCATACAAGACCATACGCTCGGTCAATTTCTGACAACTGCTCCGGCGGTGATCTTGAGCAAGTGTAAGTTTATCCATGTTCTCGTTCAGTTCGACGTGCTCACGTCTTGTAGCCTACGTGAACTCTATGCTTGCTGTGTAAGTGAACGTATACTGTTTACGTGTCATGGATCCGGGGCTTTACTATGCATTGGCAGTCTAAATGCCCGAAAACCGATCCGGGATGAACAACAGAACCTCTGGGGCCGCTCTATGGAAATACCGACGATTCCAACCTTATACTAAGCTACACACGTCGGACGATCCTACATCATACGGCTTAGTTGGACAAAGGGGCGACGATTTCGACTCCTCTGCGCTACTCTATAGGAAGATTCTTGGGCGCACGCTGAGTAATGGCTAGAGTGGACGATACATAGGACCGGAGCACGGCATGAAGATTGTACAATATTCGGAGAAACCAAGCATATCAGCAATACATGACCATATATCGGACGAGATTTGTGTGAAACAAGAAAAAATTTGGTCATCAGGTAGTCAACGAGACAACTCAAAGGTAAAACATGGTGTCCTTGAGACCCGGCTTGGAGACACCACCACCCCACAACCTCTCTGCTTCTTTGGTCACGTCTTCTGCCGTAGCACTCGCGCTTCCAGTCCCGCTCGCTGTTCCGTCACCGATGAGTCCGTGGAAAAGTTTTCGTAGATAGCATCTTCCACGTTCGCAGGCGACGTCCGCATAGTACGCAGGAGACACCAGACTCACAGCCTTCGTTGCACGGGAGAACATGTAGCTGAGAGCATTGGTCAGCTTCTGGATCTCGTTCGCCTTGAAGCCAATTTCGTCATGGACCACGTAGTAATGTGTAGGGCGAGTAGTGCCTTGCAATCCACCGTGTGCTATGTCTATCATTCAGCGACAGCTCTCAGGGCTGTGGATCAATCCCCTAGACGGACCTTGTAAGAAGAAATCGAAATCATATATGGCAGTCACACCACGATCGACGACGGTTCCTGGGCGTGGGTTTCCATCTCCTGCGGCGCTGTCCTCCTCAGTGGGGAAGAAACGCGTGTGATGGCGTTTGCCACAAATAATAATCGACAGCTTAGGCCTGTATTGCTTTTGGGGAGTGCTGAAGGTCTTAAACGCCTCAATTATCAGGGGTCGTTCTTGCTCCCTGACGATGCTGAATTGGCCCTATAAAGGATGAAGTCGCTGGATTGAACAGAACCGCAAGACACACCTCGGAAACACCATCGCGATACACTAGGATACGGTCAGGAAGCTTTCCGTTTTTCTTTCTGAAAAGCGTCAGACGATCGATCATCATGTCTTTGAGATGCGTGATCATCTTCCAAAAACCATTTCAGTTAGCACAAGAAAAAGTTATTCGATAGACAACACCTCTTTCTTGGATTCCTGAATATTCAAGCTAGCCGGATATTGTGCAAAACTGTTGTCAATACTTGCAACAACCGCCGCAATAGACGCTGGAATGCAAACATGTCAGACTGCACATGGTGGTAAAATTGGCTTCATTACGAGTTCCGATTGCACTACCCGGGCTTGGGTGGGTGACGTCCATGCCAACGATCATGGTAGGCATGCTGTTCAGCCATTTCCCGCTCTCTGCATCCAGTTTGTGATTAATGCCGCCCATTTTCATGTTCACTTTCAATGCCACATTCGCAAAGTATTGCGGATTACTCTTGCGAATTTTGGACGATTGAACGCAGACGGTGGCCACGTCCAGGAAAACATCGCAGAGGTGCTTCAATCCCTCGTATGTGGCCTTGTCACCACTGGCCAGCATGACGAAGACCAAAGTGGGCTTTGGCTTGACACCCAAGAGCGCTTGCCTGATGGCTTCAATAGCCGCCCGCCTCATGGGATCCGATAAATCTTTGCGCGGAAGCTGAGCCGTAGCGTAGGTTGGCTCGGCAGTGACCTGCATTCCACTTACGTTACACATGTTGCGGAAGCCATCCACAACTGTGCGCAGTTCTGGGTCCGAGGAACCGGCGAATTCGTCCCTGTTAAAACCATCCTTGATCACAAGGACTGCCCATTTATCCAGGCGTGCACCATTTGCAAACTTGACGCCTCTGAGATTCCAAGAGGCTCTGTCATCGATAGAAGCAAGACCAGAGCGATATCCAATACCAGGCTTGGGCAATATACGCCCGGGGACCACAGCCATGTCTGGGCCAATGCTCACCCCGAAAGATTGAAGCTCTGGGCCGGCCACTTTCAACCCGAGGTTGTTAAGACCTTGATTAATGATTGCTTCCCCATTCACATTAGGGGGCTGACACGCTATAGTAATCATCGAAGCAGTCTGTTCTTCCGTGAGTTTTCCGCGGAAGGGCTGATCAGGAAGTATTTCGCAAATCTCTGGGGGTAAATAGTTCGTCTTTTGCCCACCAACGTCAACGAGCTGCATGTCAGGGTGTCGAAGTCGAATGTTGTACTCTTGAACAGCAGTATTCAGAGAATAGTACAAACAGAGTTAGGAGATATACCCACTGCGCTTGAAATATTCTTCCACATTAACGCGGCCATAATCGGAAGTGTCAAACGAATATGTCCTTGCGGTGTGACGCACAAGTTTCTTCACGGTCTTTCGATATCCAAGATGGGTGGCCTTGATCCTGACGCTCTTGCAGAAAACTTCCATTCGCGCACCAAATGAGGAATTGCGGAACGCCACCATCGCCTCCGCCAGATTACCAGGGGTGTAAAAGGCCGTTGTGCAAACGTTGACATTGACCATGAGCTGCTTATAAGCTGGTCGGACAGAGGAGTAAAAGCCTTTCCAGGCTTCCAGACCACCGCCCAGTTGGGATGGTGCGGCCGCTGCACGGAAGAAATACCGGTTTCTGCCGACCATAATTCCTGTCCTCACTGGAGCGGATGCGAGGATGATGTTCAAGGCAGCAATGATTGGCAAAATGTCATAATCCCGAAACTGAGCTTGGCCAACCAAGTAACTGATAGTGCGTTAAACTGCTATTCACGACCGCAATCAATAAAATAAATACTTTGTGAGATTTGAAGTGTCTATTTCTTGAATAAACTTTATTGTCAGTGTATATTCCTTGCCCCCTTGTTGTGGAGGGCCGCTTTCATCCTCCTCGTAGTATGGAACTTTGATTGTCAGGGGCTGGGGTAACAGAAAGGAGGCAATGAGCTTGGCACTACTATCGTGTGCCACCTTGCCCGTCATGTTTGCTTGTTTCCATGTCGTCGTTTGTTCGGCAAGTTGGTAAATTCGCCTCTTTACACGTCGGATTGCAGTTCCCGCGACAGGGGTGATAGACACGTCATACTCGTACAGCGGGCCTTTGGGCACCCGGACAGGAAAGAAGTTGGAGCGAAGCTTGATCGTTCTTCCGTCCGTCCCAAAGTCCGGGCGCATGGGCATGCTGTCGGGACTTGCACTCGAGCGTGATGCTAATGTGGCAATGAGCATTTTATCTGAGTCGTCTGCGATACGTGGGTCGACATCCGCACGTTGTCCACGCATGAAGACGCTAGGCGGGATATTTCATTGGTACGCTCCTCAGACGAGCGGAACACGTACCCTCCTCTGGCGCGTCCCCTGCCGCGGTCTTGATATCCTCTGCCACCACGGTCACCACCTCGAAAAGATGGAGGACCTCCATGGCCACGAATGTCAGGAGATCCTCGTCCACCTCTTCCGCCACCACCACGACCACCACCACGGTCACCGCCCCTGCCTCGATCGAAACCGCCGCGCCCTCTATTGCTCATCGTTGTGATGGAGAAAGGTAGGGAAAAGATGAGAGGAAACGCACGCCACGCAGGGCCCGCGCTTTCCTAGTCACATTTGATGCTGTGTGTCGCGGGGCTCGACTCGGACAACAATTGCCACGGTGAGACCTCTGACGCCTGTGCTATCTTATCTTATCTGACAGATCAGTTCAGGTTCTTCTGACCAAAGTCTGCAGAAAAGGCATCCATTCTGCAAGAGACTGGCATCGTAGAGCAGATTGAGACAAAAAAAATGAGTACAACCCACGGATCTAGATGGATAGTTGATGTTGACACTCTGAAAAAAGTGATCACATCTAATGAGATTACCAACGAGCGAGAAACGAAATGGGTCGTAGATCTTACCACTCAATAGCCAGGAGTTCCAGATAATCTAGGCGAGACCAAAAATTTGCTCGATGGCCCGGCGAGTGCGATGATCTCTCTATATGTTCACTTCTGGGACCATATCATATCCATCGAGACTATTTAGAACATGGCGGTAGAGATAAAACACCAGACGGCACAACGGTGAGAATCGCGCGCTGCTGCACAAGTATGTATGGTGGCCTGCCGATCTAGTAGCAAATGGAACAAACTTGCATGTAGTAAATGGGTCCTAGGTGGGTCCATCTGGCTAGTTCTTGGGGACGAGTTGGCAAAAAAAAAACCCCGGAAATTCTCACCACGTGACTTGGGGGGTTCACAAATACTTTTCTGCTCCAACTTCACTTGCTCGAGGCATGTTGACAGTATTCTACATCATGGGTAGCTTTTCTCATCATCTTGATCACTGTCAACAATTCGCACAGTGCCTCATTCTACTATGCAGACCATCTGATATCATGTGGCGGTAGTGCCTCTGACCGCAACTCCTTGTGAGCAGGAACAGCCTCGACTTTGGCGAGACCCTTGGGCTTCCTTCTCTGCGTTTGGGACGTACAGCTTCGTCGGAGGATGTTGAAATCTCTCAGTTGTCCTAACGATTGCAATAGGAGCATGCAGCTGACTAGGACTGTACATGTTCGTGGCCTTCATTCTGGCGACGGGAACGGCGGGATGTCACTGCCGTTCAACGGCTGTGCATCGAATTGTAAGTGTCATGGATTCGTGAGGACGGCCTTCTAGAAGATGCAATGAAGCATGACCAAATCAGCGTCGCCCGCATTTACCTTTGTACCAGCGCGCGCGATCAAGCGGACCGCAGCTGTTCCAGGTCGTTTGACGATTCCCGTGCCTGTCCATCCTGTGCATCGTGGGCATCAACATCACCTGGGGTTCTCGTCGGAATCAGAACGCATGTGAGTCAAGTGAGACGGGAGCGTAGATTCGATGGTTACAAGATAGCGATTGGCACCCTCCCGCCAGGTTCGCTGTGATCCATGCCACGGTGTTTGGGCCTTTTCCCCCCTGCATGGGGACACCTTCTGCAAGGGTCGACCATGTATGGATGGGCACCAAACACAGACGGGTTCGATTGTTTCTTGTACAGCTTTTGCGATGGGCGCTACATTGACACAGTGTTTCGTTCATCCCTGGCCGACCTGATCACCAAGTCAGGGGATATGGCGATATGAACCCGAATCGTGTCGTGACTGACAGCGGTCGACCGGGACAGCTTTAGGTCCGATCAGATCGCCTCATTGTTGTATCTCATGATCTTATGTCTTGGATGCCCATTCATATTCAGGGCTCTGGTCAGATCACCTAATGGCGGCCACTTGCAATGACCTCGGAGCTCAGCTTGTCTCAGATGGCATCAAAAGCCGCCTTTAAGTCGGTAGAGAGACTCTACCTTGTGGCCTGGACGCGTGAAAATAACATGGTGTAGAGGGAGATCCGATCTCGCCATATCATTTTGCCACTAGGGCCGAATGAGGATCAGTTTATTCGGAGCGCTTAAGAGCGATCTAAGTCCGCCTCGCGGCAACCGAAACTTGAACCAACTCGAGCAAGGTGAAACAAGTTGTCAGTCGGGGCGAGGCTAGCAGACGACCTTCCGCAACTCAAGTGTCGGACGACGTCAAGGGGGGACAAATATTCAAGCACCATATGTTTCACCGAGGTTCCATCTTATGGACAGAAACACAGCCATTCGCTTCGCCGATTAGTACATACGGCGCCCTGTAGAAACCGATTTGATCAATCTGCCAAAATTATGACTGAGTCAGCGCGTCCATTGCAAAGATTCACGTACAATATGCAATCTGCATTAGTCGGGGCAAATTATTCACTGCTGCTGCCGATGTCATTACTTTTACCCGAGCATTTACTCTAGGGGACGGTCATATCCTGCCCGGTGGCCTAATCAAGCAAATAGTTTTCGACTCTGGTACACTCGATGGAGCCTCTCGTATTGACATATGGAACTCAGACTGACTTCCGACACAAGCCTTGGCAGTTGTCAAGGACCCCGTGGGCATGACCACTACGGCATCGGTAGATAGTGGTCTCGGCATTGTCGTCTTCAGAGCAACATGGTGCGCAAGTGCCCTCGAACGCAACTTTTACTCCATTCTCCTCATGGCCTTATCATTTGCATCTGAAATCGTGAAAGCGGGCGACTCTGACAAAATGCATCAGGTCACCGTGTGACCAGCCAAGATGTGCATCACTGCGTGGCTTGATAACCATGTCATCAAAGATGTGGACTCAAACCCGAAATTCGAGCCGACTAGCACGCTGATCAGAAAGAACCATCTGTCCCACCACGAACTGCTGGCATTTTGAACTGTATTGTTCTTTTCTAACAACAACAATCCGACCCGACGTGAAGCGTCAGGCACACCCAACATCACGGATACCGGCAAAGGGAGACAGGGTCTGAGATCTATCCCGAGATTATATTCATCATATCGCGAGGTGAAGAGCAGGTCAATGGTACACCTAGAAGCACTTGGAGAACTATGTGCGGATTGATGCCAAAGGCAGAGGGGCATGCATGAGGTTGGCGGCAATTGCGCCAAGGGGATAGCGGAAGAAGGCTGGGATGAGAACATAGCATCGGGCTTGGTAGGCATGCATTCAAGCTACCGCGCCCGCGCCCGCTTCTCCCGATATTCCACGCTGGCGTACCAAGCACCACCCAGAAGCGTGAGCAATATGCCAAATGCGTTCATCGCCGATATCGATAGATTAAAGATGGTCACCGCGAGAACGATGGACAATACCTGCTTGACGTTCGCTATTGATGGTATCAGTATACCGTTACTCACACGTCTTCTCAAACCCGCTTAAGGAGCGCGTACCTGCGACGGTCATGCTTAGGGGGCCAGTCTTCTTGTTAGCCGTGAAGCTAACGATATTGAGACCAAACGCGATTACGCCGTTGAGACCCAATGCGACAGCAGTCCAGGGTGACAGTTCTTTAACGCTCCAATAACGGACCCTCTCAAGTTCCCCACTCATGTATGACAGTATCACACACTGAATGAACGCCAGCGGGGACATGCGCGTCAGGAGATCGAGAGGATGTAGTTGGAGACGCGGCGGAACCAGGTAACGGAACATTGGTGACGGCTGAGAAGCGGATGACGGCGAGGATTGAATGATGCTGGTGTAGATGGTTTTAATGGCAGCCAGTAGAGTTCCCAATAATGTCAGAAGAAATCCAGAGGTGGTAAAATAATAATCGCCATAAGTCCTGTTGTGAAGAGATGTTACGGGATACCCTTTTTCGAGGGTGTGTGAGTGACGTACGCGAAGCCAACGCCAGCGACGACGGGAACGAGAGAAGCGATTTTCTGCCTGCTACTCCGGGAGCCGAATAGAAGCATGGAAAGGAACATGGTAAATATCGGAGTGGCTGCTCTGACGACCTGATGGAACTGGAAGAAGGGATACTAATTTTAGAAGACACGAGGCCAGAGTATCAGTGGGACTCACAGGGATAGTGACGAGTTCGAGGGAGAGGTTGCTGACTGCGATGTTGATGGTATAGAGTGAGCTGAATGCGACGAGTGCCAGGTTGTCGGCGTCTGTCAACTTGGCGGGTACATAGATGCGGAGACGTAGAAGGGCGAAGCCACCGATGGAGCCGCAGAGCGCATGCAATGCGGTGAGGGCGTATGCATAGGGGAAATGTATGAGGACTGCCTTGTTGTAGAGAGTGAGCCCGAGGTTGAAGCAGAAGTAGAGGATAAGCCAAAAGGGTTGCGAATGGAAAAAGGAGGGCGACTCTGTACGGAAATCCTTGTCGTCGAGGTCGGCCTTGTGAGGGAGTGAGGTGCGAGTGATGGAGGGAAAGGGTAGTTCCCAAGGAAAGGTGTATGACGTAGAGATGGGCAAGTACTGAGCGGCCACGACAGCCTGACTGTCCTCAGACTTCAAGGGCGGGGAGGTGTCAGAGAGAGAAGAAACAGAGACGCCATAGTCAAAGTAGGACCGACGGGAGTTTTTGCTGTCTTTGTCTAAGCGAGGGTGGAGATCTACATTGTGGCTAGGATTGTCGGTGTAAGGGTGTCGATCACAAGCAGGAGAGACAGGTGAATCGTTTGTGGCTGAATCCGAGTCCGAGTCAGAGAGACGGTGCCGGCTCTCATGGGAAGTAGGTCTGTAGGAGAAGGGAGGGGACGAGGAGGAGGAGGAGGAGAAAGACATGGGGGCGAAGGAAGGAGGGCGAAGGAGGTCGTGAATATAATATAATATAATATATTAATTTGTTGTCGGGGAAAGGAGTGTGTACACGCGCATGGGCTGCGGACAAATACTCAAGTTAATCTGCCAACCGCGGGCAGGGTTACTTACGAGAAAAGAGAGAGAAGCGAAATCCCCGCAGCCTAGCGCGGATTTTCACACGAAATACGGCATACCACGCTATATTGTCCCCGTTAGGAAATTCATTCTCACGAATGAAATCTCCGCCACGTCGGCCCATTGACGGCCAGGGACCAGATGTCAGTGTGGTATTTGCGGACCAGGGGTACAAGAACGTAGGCATCGTTTTCGCCGTCGTATTGTCGTGCGCTTCGGTCCCTTGTACTGTATTTACTTTATTTTTATTCTTGTGCTGTCGCGAAGAGAGACGTGGCGTGGGAAGTTTGAGCCTCTCCAACGCGCTCAGGTCTTCCCTTGGCTAGATGCCCTCCTCGACGCGTTCGACGACACCAGAGCCTAGCAATTTGCTACAAGCTCTCAAGCATACCATGTCAGACCCGGAATATACGTCCCAGGACCGAAAGAAACCACGCAGAGATTCATCAGCCGAGCCCAGCATCAGACGCGATTCCAACCGTGACACTAGGCGCCGGAGGAGGAAGAAAAGGAAAGCACCCGTCGTCACCCCAGCAGTCAAGAACGACGCTGCATGCACTCGACCCGACCAACGTTCCCGTGCCCCATTGTCTGTCCGGAACGAAATCATCAGATTCACTTCGGTCCCTTCCGAGGCCGATCTACCTGCTAGCATTGTCCCTCCCACAGCAATCTTCCTTCAGGCATCCTCATCGAAGCCGTCCAGCACTAGTACGAGCACAACAACTTCCTTACATCCGCCGGTCGATATTACCGGTCATCCAAGCCAAGGCATGCCATCCACTCCGGTACGCACCACCCTGTCATTGAGTCGATAGATGCCTATCCTACAGACAGAATTCTAAAGAGCAGGTCGTCCCAGTGGATAGACATCGTTCTGGTTCACTCGAGGATAAAGTAGCCCAGCTCGAGGCGGAGCTCAAATCTAAGAACGACGTCAGCCCACGTCTTTCGTTCCGTTCCTCCAAAAGCCTTATTTTTATTTCAGTTGATTGTATCCCATCAAGCGCTTTCGAATCAAATTCAACAGGCCGTCACCTGTCAGGTCTGTTTGGATCTGATGTACAAACCCTACGCGCTCGCTCCGTGTGGTCATCTCGCATGTCACGCTTGCCTTGTCAATTGGTTTACGGCCCCTCCACCAGACAATCGACCGGCCTCTCCAGCCGTTGTACGCAAGAAAACGTGCCCACACTGTCGCGCCGTTGTACGCGAACGGCCCGTCGAGGTATGGGGTGTCAAGGCCATAGCGCAAGCAATGGGCAAAAGTGGACTGCTACCGAACCAGTTACCTGTCCCCGACGTGGCCCCCGAGAGTGCCACCACGAACGCCGATCCTTGGAAAGATATATTTCCGAAATCGGGTGCTGCCAGCCATCGTGGACTCCCATGGCTTTTCCCGGGCCTTGACATTGATGAGGACGAGATCCATGTTGCCGATGTCGCACCACGCGGAGAAGATGTCGGAATGCTCGACATGGAAGACGGTGGGATCTACCGCTGCTTGGACTGTATGCACGAGTTATGGGGTGGTGTATGCAGCAATTGTGGGCGCGTTTACCCGGGACACATGCCCGAGGGTGACGACGAGGAGGGGGAGGAACGAGATGCGCTGGGATGGCTCGAGGGCCACATGGAAGCTGAAGAGGTCGACGCAGCGGACGATCCTGGTTGGATGGGACTGGAGGCCGGAGAGGCAGATGACGGTGGCGACGACGACCGGCATCATGGCTCCCACGCGTTCAGGGGGCCGTGGAACTTTCTCGGTACCATCGAGGTCGACGAAGAAGACGAGGAGGACGAGTTCATGTACGGCCGGGTAGGTGGCTTCCGGGATGTGGACGAAGACGAAGGCTATGAGAGTAGCTTCATCGACGATGACGACGACGATGGTCAGCGTGACGACATTGCTGGTTATGAGGACGAGCCCCGCATCTACGAAGTAGACGACGATTATCGCCCTGTCGTTGACCTGCTCTCGGACGAGGACGACGGACGAGCGGAATTCTCTGGCGGGGAAGGTGGGTCGGAAGTGTACTGGAGCGATTAGTAGAGTAAGTAGTACCAAGTATAGTAGTAAGTTGGGTAATACGACGCACGCCCCGCCTCGCTTGGACAACGTGTCTGAGCTCCTCCGCATCTTTCACGCTGCACGCTCGTGTTCGTAGCTGTGCAATGTTGGCCTGCAACGGTGCGTCCTTTTCAACGCTTTCTACATCGCACTCATCCCCCTCCCTCTCAATCCTGACCACAGACATCGACTGCGTAGCCTCTGCGCTCGCTCATCCCCCGCCTTTTCATCCATGCGCACAAAGAACACCACCAGAACACAGCGGAACCCGTCTCCTGGAACAAACCCAAGACCACCACGCGCTGACGCGATTCAGTGGATCTTTTCATCAAATCTACCTCACCGCAGGAGCTCAGCAGCGCTCAGCGTAGATCTCAACCGACGAAACTTTTTCGGCATGAGCGAAGTACTCGGCGTCCTCTTCAACGTATGCCTTTACCACAATGTTCGCTTGTACGATGTCTGATTGGTCCGTCCATGACCCACCCAGCCCTCAGAGACCGCGCGCTCGCTCACGGAATCCAGGCGTCTCCTTGAGGAGGCACGCAGGGAGATCATCGAAGAACGCGAGGTCCCGCGACTGCGTATCAAACACGCCGTCACCCGTATGCCCGGCTTTTTACCCCGCGAGGTCGAGTTGCGGGTCGTCGAGCGTGCTTTCGAGGCCGAGCCATCTTTCACCGTCGTGTTCGGCGCCAGCGCCGTCGGCAAGGTCTGTGTCCGCCCATGGTTATCTTTGTCCTCACTCACAGAGCTTCACCCTGTTTCATCGCTGCCCATACAGACTGCCCTCCTCCGCGAAGTCCTCTCGCGTGATAGGTTTCACGTACTCCACTTTGATCTCCGAATTCCGGGTTTCGCGGACGTGAGCAGCCTGTACATGAGCCTCAGCCAACAAATGGAACGGTATTTCGAAGATGTTTCGACCAGCATGCCAGGTTTCGAAGACTTTCGGAGAGAAGCTTGCGCTTTCAAGGTATGCATTCTGGCCCGAAACAGGAACAGATACACGGTTATTGACCACACTGCCTCCCGGTAGCACGACCGCTTGGATGTAGAGAGAAGGCTGTCCGACGCGTCTGCCGGTAGCGTGGGATCACAAGTGCGGACAAGTGATATCTCCCGATTGATGGAGCTGTTTCAAGTGAGGTCGTCGCTTCTTTTCTTGCCATAGCACCAACGCACTCGATTTCGATCCCTGCAGTATTCTCTCTTGAGATATGCTGAATTCGAGCCACCAGAGTTCGTTCATGAACTCGGAGGGCGAAAGGAATCAGATATATCGTCGGAGCGAACCCACGTCAACAATTCGCCTGCTTTCCACAGGAGCCGATGGTTCTTCAAACGGGCCAAGAGAGCAAGCGACAGCGCCCGCGGGATGTCGTCATCTATGATCAGGGAATCTGAGAAACCGTCCAAGAAGATACCCGTGCTATTCTTCGATGAAGCACATAGACTGTACGCTCCGCTTACAGAGGGGGTCTTCCACTGATCCTCATCGTTGGCGGACAGGCCATCACTAGTTCAATCGACAGAGACCATCAAGTGTTTGCTGGACTCGATGCTTGTTCTGACGAAACAAGACAGGCTGTGTCATGTCGTCCATGCAACAAGCGATCCATTCTATCAGAACTGGCTGCGCCAGCTTAACGTTGTACAGCAATGCAAACTCATTACGATTGATGACTGCTCGAGAAGCGAGACACGAACCTACTTTTTGGAACGTATATTACCCCGCGTCCCCGAAGCACTACAACCTACATTATCTTTCGACGTATTGTATGAGGCATTCGGTGGGAAACTAGCGCACTGGGAAGACTATGTTAACGAATATAGTGAGTTGCTTTGAATTTGTTGGGTGTTTGTTGATTTGCTTACTTCCTCCTTCCCAGTCAACGCCGGCGGAACCTTTGACAGTGCGTATTTGAACCACACGAGCTTCGATTTTGCTGACGTTTTGTGGATTAGTCAAACAGAGCTCGCCTTTCCTTCAAGCACATGCTACCCTCAATCTCCATATCGTCCACTCTTCTCAGTTAACTTCTCCACGCGATCCCACTACCCCATCTACGCCCGGCCCTCGGCCTCGATCGAGTGGCCCGGATGCTCTCCACGCTGGCCTCGGTCCTGCTGGGTTTAAATCCTACTCACCACGCGACGCAACTTCTATCGACGACTACTCTGCCGACTTCAGCGCCATGCAACTCCTCAAGGTCATGAGCAAACTCAGTCAACCAGGAACGCAGCACCTTCCCTACTTCCTTCTCTGTCGGGAAATCGGCGTGCGTGCAGTGGACGGGATGATCAAGGGCAAGGTGCTGAATCTGCACTGGACCGAACCAGTCGGCAAAGAACCCGAGATGCCGGTAATCAGTGCGCCAGTGTCGCCCGTCCCAATGACACACCGCGTGTTGAGCAACAATTCTTTCGCCGGCGGAGCTAGTGGGACTGTTGGCATTGAGTCCTCGGAGGACGGCGATATGGTGATGGTGAATCCGGTCAACCTGTCAGCGAGGGATCTGGGGCAGATCGACGAAGGCGACGAGCACGAGGTCATTGGACCAAAGCTGACGTCCCTCACTCCCATCATGCGCTTCGCCATGCGTGAAGTCGTCCAAGAATACGAAGACGTTCGGACAGTGTCCGAGTACGCCTCGCTCAACGACCCAGACGAATACTGAAGTGGAGCTGGTCTCGCACGTTTTGTTCACCACCCCTTATAAGGTGGTGCCACGTTTGAGGGTGATATTTATCTTTTTGCACAGTATCTGCTTTGCTATCACCTCGGCTTATATCATTTGTATACTATGCACCTCGCCACGCATACCAGGTAGACCCCTTGATTTCGATGTTCCCATCCTCACACCTCTGGAAAACGAACATCCGCATTCGTCTCGAGCCAAGCAAGCCATTTATTTAGATATGCGCCGCCGTGTCGGACCGTGGACGAATCCCCAACAATGCACTTTGAATTGGTTAGCATGAGAGCGAACTTAGTGAGGAAATGAACGTACGAGATGTCTCTTGGCTCGCGTCATGGCCACTGGGAATCAATCATTACGACACACGCTAGAAGACTTGGGCCTGCTTACCATTCATTCGGCGTTTCTCCTTCAAGAAGCCTACATCGCGCTGTAAACCCACCAGGATTTTATTTGCGTGTTTCGAATCAGATTTGTTGCGTCGCGTATTTGGTGATACGGGCTGACCTTGTCATTGCTCCTTACAAGACTGATGATCACAGCGTCCTTCTCGCGTCCTTGCATGCCGTCCACCGTACCGATCTCAAGCTCCGGTCCGTATTCAGGACCCAACAACGAACTGAGAAGCGTGACCTGAGCTTGATACCTATTCGAGGCACAGATCGGTCGGGTGTCAAAGGCTGATGAGTGAGGATAAGATCGCTCGTACGCACGGCGTGATGATCGCAATCTGCCCAGGACGCAGGCCCGCTTCGACCTATCGCTCAGAGATGAGTAGGAGTGACTGGCACGAGACCCCATACTGGGAGTGATCCACGCACGAGCTTCTCTGTCCACTTCTCGACGAGCGATGCCTCGTTTTCGTTGCACCTGCTCCCTTCATCTCCGTCGCCTTCGTGGCGCTCGTAGTATTCGCACCCGGCGGTGTCAAAGAAGACGACGGGCGTGCCAAGAATCTCTTTGGTCGTCTCTTCGTCCCTTATCTCGGTGAATATTTTCGTATTCGGCAAGTCGGAGAGTAGATGGGAGGATACCGAATCGTGAGATGTGAGCTTGGAGGCGTAGAGCGTATCGGATGGAAACTGGCAAATTTCGGCATGCATCCTCCAAGTCGGTGAGCGGTGCTAGAACGCAGCGAGAATGTCGTTAGTGCGTACCGATATTGGACGTTGAGTAAGCGCTTGATGCTGGGTCCATACATTCGCTCGAGGCGGTTGAACAATGTCGTCTCCAATGTCCGCGGGGGGCGCAAACCAACGCGCTTAGAAGGCCTCTTCTTCGACGGGGGTTTGGTCAAAGTATCTGGCGTATCCGCTCCGGGGACCGTGGTCTCTTCCGCAATGACATCGTCTCCATGTAGTGATTCCGACTCAGAGTCAGAGCTGGTTTCTGAAGTCGAATCAGAAACCTTTTCCTGCCCGTCGTCTGCCGGGGAGGCCTTGTTTTCGTCTGGTTTGGCAAGTTGTGTTGACACATTTTCGGCTTCCAAAGCATCCTTGGGCTGTTTCCCCAACAATTTTTCTCGCTTGTTTTTCTTTTCGTGTTTGTCTAAGGATAAGATGGTAGGGGGTAGTTGCATGGGGTCACCCGCCAGTATCAACTTCTTTCCTTTGAATATCGGGACCCAGCACACCTAAAACACGAAAGACTCAGCGGTCTGGAAACGAATATGTATGCCGTGACGCACCGCTTCAACAGCCTGAGTTGCTTCGTCGATGATGACCACATCAAAAGTGTGATCCCGTAGTTGCCTTCCCCCAGCAGAATGGCACGTGGCCAGGACAATCTGTCGTGCACACGTCCAGACACATTTATGTCGTGTAGGGAAAAGGCGAGTAGATACCTGGGACTCAGAAAGAATCGCTCTCACGACCCCACCCTCTCGCTGTCGATATCTGAGGGACGTGTCGATCAGGCCAATGAGAAACATCAAGGTCAAATACACCCACTCCTTTCTGAGCGCACGGACGTCTTCCCATAATTTCTTGCGTTCGAGTCCGCGCGGTTTCCTTGACCCCTTTCCTTTGCCTTTACCAGCAAGAGTGCCAAGGGCGGCATCGAGCTCAGCCTTGACGTCCTTGGCGAGCGTCGCCTGACGGGTTGCTAATTAGAATATTTTTAGGAGAGGAATTCCTACGAACTTGATCACTGCGACCAGCCTTGACTTCTAACGTCGCATCGAGCACGTTCTCGCGTGCCATGACTCTCGCTGGGTGACCAATACGTGTCAACTTTAGCGGAGCTCCTTTCCCCTTCTCGGGGGGAGGGAGACCAAGCAATCGTTCCAGGATGTTGTCGACGGAGAGATTGGAGGCTCCGCATACGAGCACACGAGTAGGTTTCTGGTCAGGTGGATTGGACGTTAGCTGACGGATGACCTCGATCAGCGTGTGGGTTTTTCCTGTGCCTGGTCATACGTTGATCAAAGGGACAGAGGCAATACAGCGATGGAACGAACCTGGAGGGCCGTGGATGCATGCGACTTCCGCAGCCTTGAGAGCGAATCGGACGGCTGTTTTCTGGCTTTCGTTGAGCGATTCGTTAAAGAAAATGATGTCTCCGAGTTTGGATGGCTCGGAGGGCGGCGACATTCCGAGTAGCACACGAATGAGGGGAGTGAGCTCATAATTCGTCTTGTCGTCTGGCTGATGGGGTATAATAGGTGAACCATGCAGGCATAGGGTTGATCATGTCGTTACCTTTCGTGTGGAAGGTATTGCAAGCTTCTCCAAGCGATCGATAGCTTTATCCATCCTAGAGACGGTACATCATGGACTCGATACCGTGGATGGGACAGTACCCTTACCGATCATAGGTGACGCTGTTGGCCAGCTTGACGACGCGACATCTCTCTGGTAAATCGAGCTCAAGATCTCCAGAGTCAGGAGGATCTATGGCGATTACGATGCGCGAATCAGTAATCTGTTAAAGAATGAGGGCGTGGTGTGGGATAGCGGAAGTGATGATACGAACTTTGTACACCACACCTTCCGGAGCAGCTGGGCCCTTTGCGTCTGAATCGGTAGACTGTGCCTTCTTTCCTCTGCTACCTGTCCTTTTCTGCACAGTTGTGACATTTTCTTCGATTCGAGCGAGATCCCCCGGCCTGCAGATGCGTTACTCAGGTCTCATGCATGATACGATGGTAGGAAGACACGACCCTGAAGGTGTGCGGGGGAAATAACGGCGAGGAATGATACGCGGAAGGTCTTTCCAGTTCTACCAGTCTATGCTTTTCCGAGTAAGACGCTACAAGACATGGCAAGACAGGAACACGCACGTCTTTCCGCCAAGGCCCACTCCGGCCGACACGAGAGCCAATGCACTGAGGGCCAGTCCCCGCTGTTCGAGAAGTTTGGGCGAAGCGTTGCTGAGGATCAAGGACGTACGTTCAATTTCTGCATCACGTTCTCGTGCGAGGAGGGTCCGCTGCCTTGAAACAAAGGTTTGTACGGCCAACTCTGACTCGGTCGATGATGAATCTGACATCGTCAGGGTTCGCGTTTGGCAAGTGTCACTATCATGTACCCCTCCAGTAATTGACTGCGCGCAAGTTTTCCCTCATTCTTGGTGGGGGTCATCGTTTTTCACCGCCAACACGTCGTACGATGTCCAGACCGGACTGAGCTGAAAGTTGTGTCCCATCTTTCGATCCCGTCGCAACGTCAAAGCAGATATCTTCGCCTAGATTGCTAACAAGAAGGCTAATACAAGCCGGGTTGTGTAGCAACCATCATCGCAGAATAACCCTTCCGAAACCGAGGGACGGCATTCACACACTGTACAAACTTTCTACTTTCAAACATATGGACTGCTGCGACGTACTGTGTGGAATCCTCACGTGTTGTTGCGAGTTTTCCACCTTGCACAGTATCAGCTTTGGGATCTCATCGACATGCATGAAGCACTATGCACGCTGTGCGGTATGCATGGCCATCCCGACGAGTTTTGATTAGATTGACGTTACAAATGCTTGTTGAAAGAACCATCCGCTTGCAATTGCTGTTCGAAGAAGAGTCCTGACCTCGATGAACCTACGTCACCAGAGTTTGTGCAGGACCAGCCCAATCAGACGCATCCCATGATGGTTCGAGGAATGATTGCAGACGACGGAGAATATACTGGTATGACGCACTACCAAGGTGCCAAGCCCAAACTCCGGTAGACTGGTCACCTTTGGTTCGAAAACGTCGTTGCAAAGGAAGTCTAATTAGCTCGAGCGTCATAATTAGTATCTCGTTTGTATATCTCGTGTGCGCACGATGGGCGTGCAAGGACTCACCGACCTAGTGTGCTTGTGGACTGCCGGCAACGTGGCGCGCGTTGACTGCGACAAAGTGGTATGCGACAACGGTGATCATGGCGAGAGCACCGAGGTAGTTGGCGAGGTTGTATAATGTCTGGTGACTGATCATTGTCTGCCTGGTACGTCTGTGAGCGAGCGGGTCGTCGTCAAAGGCCCGAGCCCGTACCTTACTTTGGGCGGGTCAGTTGTGAAAAGACTCTGGCGTTGTTTGCGTCTTGTTTGGTCTACACGGAAAAGTTCGGGGCAAGTTGCAACAACGCGCTCACACCAGATTCATCATGCGGCCAACTGCAATTCGTTCTAGTGGTATGCCAGAACGTGAGTTTCCTTCTCGACGAGCGCGAGGAAAAAAACATGCTGACCCGTCATGGACTCGTCAGCCAAGGTCTACGTGAGTGTCCACCATCACAGCGAATAGACTGTAGAGTGACGACCTTTCATTAGAATCCTTGGTGGGGCGACACTAGCAACCTGAAGCAGAAGGGAATCATCACTTACTGTAAGCCTGGCTCCAACTTTTTCGTGCTTCACCATGTTCATCGCTGCTACTCTTCTTGCTTAGCCGTCTCGCCTTTCCGTCAACGCCCAACAAAAGAGATATTCCAGGGTTGGATGTTCAATGGCTACAAACGCCTTGCTTCTCAAGTACCATACTGGATCGTTCCCTTTGCAATTGGTGCGTTCTTGTGCGTCTCCGAATCACCTTCATCTCATTATTCCCAGCCTATGGCACGTACACTTGGGCGAAACGTTACGATGCTTGGCAGAATAGCAAGGCCGGGCACATTGCGCTACATGGTACTCATTGATTCCCTTGTTCAACTCGTTACTCTATGCGCTTCGAGCAATACAATAGACGGACACCACGCATTCGTCGCCTGAGGTGATCACCCAACATGGCATTTAAAATCATGACAGGCTGTTGAATTGAGCCTATACGACGAGAAAAAAAGCAACGGGTGTCGAATTTTGAGCCAAGTTCACTGGAAAAGTTATACGAGTATATTTGCCACTTTCACATGTTGCAGATCCGATGATCTCTTTAATACCCACCGCCTGTCGTTCATTTGCTCAGTCAGAGCCTTCGCCGTTCATTGTCAGATGTAAATAAACGAGAATTGGGCTGATTGGAAACTGTCTAGTTTGTGGAGGTGGTGTAAATGTCTCGCTGGAGGAGCTGTGATTTTGCGATTTGGAAACTGGTGTCGGGTACAATAAGTCTCCCCCTGACTCATGATATTTGTGATCTTTGCTTTAGGCTTACTCATGCGTCTCGCTTAGTAGGACTGATATTAACATCATGGCCCCAGACTTGATGCAATTTGTCGCCCACTCGCTGACCCACAATCAACCAAGATCATGTCTACTATACGTCCTTTGTTCCTCGTCGCTGGCATTGGAAACGGAACAGGTATGTTTTCACCCTTGCTTTGTACCACCTTTGACAATATTGATTACTTACAGGAACAGGAGCTTCCACGGCGTAGGGATTGCCTTGACCGATCCAACGCAGGTGAATTGATCGGTCTTCCAGTCGCCTTTTTGGAAAATTAGGCTACAGGGTCGCATTGATCTCCCGCGGGCCTGAGGCTCTTCAAGGGCTCGCCACCGAGATTAATCAGAATGGCGGAGAGGTGCGACACATTTCGTGCATCATTTCCTTGACTCTCACATACTTTTCACTGGCATTAGGCCGCATTTTTCCCAATTCCGGACTACTCTCCAGTCTCAATTCGTGAAGCGTTCTCCAACGTCAGGATTCACTTCCCGGTGTCCTCATCTCCCCTTCGCGTTGCAGTGTTCAATGTGGCGCATGGCGTGTGGAAGTCGTTCATGGACATCACTGAAGAGGATGTGCGCAAGTCGTTGGACATCAACGTTCTCGCCGCCTTCACGTTCTCTAAGCAAGTTTTACTGGAGCTCACCAAAAACGACATCGAGCAACCAAGTGAAGGCGGGAAAGGTGGCTCAAGGAAGAAGGGCACTCTGATTTTCACAGGCGCTTCGTCATCGATCAGGGGCGACACCATTACAAGCCTGTTTGCTGCCAGTAAATTCGGTATCAGAGCGCTTTCTCAGAGTTTGGCGAAAGAGTTTGGAAAACAGAATATACATGTATGTCCCTGCTGGTTGCATTGTTACTTGTCGCGCTCACCCTAGGGTGGGACCGTAGGTTGCGCACGTAAGTTGCCAAGTTTGATCTAGCGTGAAGTTTGGGCAACGAATCTGACTATTTACAGAGCATCATTTATGGAAACATTCTGACTGATCTCACGAGAGACCTTTTCAAAAGCCCTGCCTGGGAGTCCAACCAAGATGCTCGCCTCAATCCAGACTCCATTGCAAAGGTCGGTTGCGGTGTCGCTTCGTCGTCTGGAAGCTTGTCTGAATTTCGTACGTAAAGGCCTACCTCAATCTTGTCGAGCAAGACAGCTCAGCTTGGGCTTGGGAAGTTGACTGTAAGCTCGTACGATTCTTTGCCGTAATTTACGTTCATTCAGGTTCTGCGTACAGTACGACCTGCTCACGGAAAGTGGTGAGCGAATACTCGAGTCGCTCGTGTGAAAGGAATCATATCTGTGCCGCTGTACTTGATAACCGCAATGCAATGAAGCTGAGTTGGCCAAGGGGTGACGGTTATCTTTTGTCCACTGTCATCGAGGGTGACACACGTTTCAACATTACTGCTACTTCTTCTGGTATTTTCGTCCTGTTGACATAGCATCAGATCTCGTCCGCTCCACTAGAAGTCCGGCTCCACTTGTGTTTCGCGAACAAACCAATCGACTTCTTTTCCTTGTCGTGCGCCTACTTTCTCGGGCCGTTGTGCGAGATTAAGGGGATATAAAGCCGTTAAGACAATGGTTTCCCTGACATCATTTCTCCCCGTGTTCGCTGTGAAGCACCATCACCACTCGGCATGATGATACTCTCTCCCACTATCGTTCTCCTTTTCGTCGTTGTACTGGCTGATATCGCTGCTGCCGCTCCAGCTCTTGACGCACAACATGGAACAATGGTGGCCGCTATGCGACGACACCATCGACACTCACAAAAGTTGTGGACACATGGCGCTGTCCAACTCGAACGTAAGTCTCCCTGCGAGCCTACTTTCCCTCTCGATAGTGGTGCCCTTCCACAGATTAGTTGCATGTCCATGTCCTCGTTCAGAGGGGGCAGGGGAAAGCGTCAATTGTATAAAGTCAGCCAACCGAACGAGATGATTCCAACGACTCAAACGTCCATCACGTTCCACTCCCACGTACTCATGTCATCATCGATAGATCTTGCTTTCGTTTTTTTTTTGGCTACTTCGTGATCTGACATTGAAGCGTAGACAGTAGAGCTGAAGTGTACTTGTATACGTGTAAATTCACGTCTCGTTCTCCCCTTCGTTTAGAATGATGTGATTTTCTTTGGCGGGTCATCGTTTCGTCTCTTTCCCTGTTACAGCCGACTGCCAGCAGGACAGTTGTCACTTGTGACGGGCATCACTGAGCGTCAGGCCATCCCTTCCGCTGTAGGTAGCGTTCAAGCTGACCGGCCCTTTGTTCCGTAGTTTGTAACCCTGCATCAAGCTAGCCGGATCAATGCAGAGCCCACGCTTGAGCCGCCGCCTCCGAATCCACCGCAGAAGCGATTCGAAGCTAGGGACGAAATCTTATCCGAGGCAATCGAGAGAACACTTAGGCCGATTGCGCTTCCGAGATATCGATATTGCCGGTATGATTACCCTCATACAAACTTGAACAATTAACGTCACGTATACTCTTTGCTGGCGCCTTCTCTGTCGGCGTTGTTCTGCATAGATCAGAAATTTCTCGACTTCTTGTCCTCTTCGAATGCAAGCTTGACCTGGGACCACGTCAGTAACGGACGACTAGTGCATGGGCACGAAAATGTGTCCTACCTTTTCCAAGAACGCCTCGTCGGTAATCACCCTCATGCCAACATGAGCAAGCGCCTTGGATACGGTGTAGCATGCTTCGTGGGCAGTATCGGTTGCGGCTGCCGCCGTAAACTCCTTCGTATGATTTCCTCCTCCAGGCACAGTGGGGATGGCTGCGAGTTTAAGGTGATGATTGTGAGAAGCGACTCAGCAAGAATGGCAAGAGAGCGAGCACGTACAAAACCCGGGATGGAGTGCGGGCATCACTCGTGCTCGTCAGCAAAAGTAGATGGGAAACGAAGAAGTTGCATACAGTAAGTGATATTTCCCTGTGAATGTCATCAGGGTTGCTGCGCAAGTCACCCTGGTTCGACTTACGAAGTCCGTGGACGCAGTCGAAATGCCCCACTCATAGTCTATAGCACCGTAACGCTTCCAGACGACATCCGCGAGTTCTTCGCCTTATGTTATATTGTTCGTAAGACATAGGGTGAAGTGTTCATCCACCTACCGAGTGCTTTGTTCTGGACGAGTTCGTTTGCCATAGATTCAGTCGGAAGTACAACCGTGGTACCAGTAGCGGCAGCGGCAGCTCTTGAGGTTTTGGAACAACGATAGTGTACGGTAAAAGATGTATAGATGAAATCACGTACTGGAAGCACGCCTTGACTCGGGCCGTCGTGTCGTACACTTCCTTTGTGAGAGGAGCACGTACGAACCACCTTGAACGACGTCAGTATTGCCTCGAGGCGTGGCAAACATGTCGGCTGAATGAATGAACTCACTGTACCGTACAATTGTCGGGGATTACTGGCCATGGTCATGCACGTTGAGTAATGATAGTAAGTTAGGAAATTTTGAACCAACTGTTTGGAGCCCAGTCTCTTCCTCCAAACACACCATGTACGCGGTGTGTAGGCTTGATTTGCTGCCGTAAAAGCGAGATATTTGTGTACGCAAGAACGGCAGCATCTAATGCATTGTTTCCTTCCCAGGGACTCAAACCGGCATGCGCGCTGAGACCGAGTAGATCAAGGTTGATAAAAATCAAGAATAGAACGCTGTTTTCTTACGTCTTCCCTGTGTAATCCACTTGGAGGCGGACAAGAGCCAGAGAACTGCTAAGACTAATAGAGTAGGGAGGGCCCGGCGCTGGATGACACCTATGTTGTCAAACCGTCAGTGAAGCCATGGTTTCGAACGCGACGATGCCATACATGAGACAGACATCCATTTCCTCATAGGCACCTTTATCCCACAATTGAACTTTTCCAAATCCACCCTCCTCAGCTACACAACGCATTGAATGACATTGGCACAAGGAAGTGGATTGCGGTCAGCTTTACCGGGAGTTCCGAGCAAGATCACTTTGCCATCGATGTTCAACTGCTCCATGGCTGCTTTAGCAGCACAAGCGACTGCCACGCCGGCAATACCGATCAAATTGTGACCGCATGCGTGACCAATTCCGGGGAGCGCGTCCATCTCGGAGTTGACGCCGAGGACGCGGCCACCTTGGCCGTGCGTATAGGTGGCCACCCAGGCAGTTTCGAGCAGGTAGTGTTTCTGAATGGCCCACCCATGCGCTTCCAAGAAATCTGTGTACGTGTCATGAGCATAACTGGCATGGTGATGGATTCAATTGCATGATCCCGTAACAAAGAAAACGGTATCGCACTGTTCTTGGTACATCAACTCGGGGTGAGCTAGTGGGACAATTTGGTTAGGCCAGATATTGTTCTGGATGAGGTCCTTACCATGTATTTTATCGCTCAACTCCCTCAACTGAGGTCGGAGTGAGTCGATCGTTCGCTCGATGACCGCAAGGATGTCTGGTCTGTACACGTCGCCTGGTAGAAGTGGTGGCTTGGTTGGACCCGTGTCGGGTCGCCATACAGGGTCAGAGGTCATTTTAAAATCTTGGCTGATGAAGTTGATGTCGAGGTTGCGATAGCGGTCAAGGCCTAGCCAGTGATTTCTGGCTACTACTATGACAAGTTGATTCATTTGCAATACATTTGGCTAAATGCATAACGAGGGTTATGTCTATGCTGGGGATGGTAAAGCACGAATCTCATGGTTAGCTCGAGCCCCTCGAACTGTGCTTCGCAGAGAGATTCGGGTCAACTTCTCGGCGCGACGCCTTCACCAACAAGGTCGCCATGCAGACATCCATCGCCCACGAAACAGCCTCCAGCCTATCCTCAAACTCACCTTTCACTATCCGCAGGCATGCTCAACTACATCAACAGAAAAACTACACAATCATTCACCACTCTGCCGGCCGATCCAGGCACTTCTATCCTCGAATGCACGAAATCCCACTTGCGGCTCTACACGGACCACAAGAACGAGGCACAACGCAACAACGATCTCATCTACAACGCCATCCTTCCGTCGGCAGATGCACTCCTGGTCATCGACAAGGCGTCGGTAGCTACGCCCATCACTATCCAAGGAGTCTACGGCGCACCCGAAGTCCAAAAGGACATCGGTTCGAAAATCTTCCTTCCTCCTCGAGGTCGAATCTCACGAGTGCGAGTCCATGCGCGACAAGTATGGAGCCATCCACATCACTCGACAAGTCATTCAGGCGAGACTTCATGCCTCACATCAACGCCCTCGAGACAGCGGCGACCCCTGACCAGCAGGTGTCTGCGATTTGGGACAATGTGAAGGGAGACATTTCGCTTGTGTTGCCATCTGATCTTCCGGGCGAGCGTACAACACGGTCGCCCAGAAAGTCTGTTGGACCTGGAGATCAGTTCAGAAATCCGCGACGAACAAGGACGAACGCAGATCGGATAATACACCATTGAGATAGAGGAGCGTCTGGGACGGATAAAGAAGATCGCGTACGGGCGGAACGATGTTCTCAGGAACTTCAAGGACAAGGTGCGTCTTACCTTTGGTATGACCTCTTTGCCACTCACGCACACTCAGATCCAAGCAGACAATGTTTCACGTCTCCTCCTTAATCGCCGCAATAGCAATGTCGAACTCGCCTTGTTTGCTGCTGAACTCGAAACTTTTAGGCCATATTAACAGCGGTTAACCGCCACTGTATCACCAACAGATTGCCTTGCAAGAGATCCAGAACATATGGAAAAATCTACGAGACACTGCAGGATGTAAACCCGGCGCAAAGAAATGGGAAGAAGGAGAGAAACGGAAGAAGGACACCATCCGGCGCATCTCGCGTGCACGCGATGGTTATATGGAAGTTCGAGATGAGTTGGCGTGAGTTCAACTTTCGCCTGATCACTCGTGCCACTCATAGCTTCTGCGTGCAGGAAAGGACTGCAATTCTACAACCACACCGAATTGAGTACGACGCTTTCCCGCAATGTGAAATATTTTGTTTCTGAGCGACGCTCTGAACGGGAGAAGCTCGCAGGACGGGCAGAGGTCCAGCAACAATTGTCTGCCGCGAAGCCACCTTCTCTGGTCGACACCAAACATCCCCTTCCACTACCACCTCGCTCTCCACCTTCAATCAAGGCGTCATTTACTTCGATGAATTTACAGCGTGGGACAAATCGTCCGTTGCTGCTAGCGCAACCTCCCCAATATACATTGTACACAGGCCCTGCTTCATCTCAACCTCAGCATTGGGCTTCTTACATTCCCCCGCTCCCGCCGCAGTTGCCACGCAGCCCGTACGCAGCACCGAACCAATCTAGGACTATTTGGCTCTATACCACACCATACCAACCATCGGCTCCCCCGCCACTGCCTTGCATGCCTCCAAGGCAATCTTCGTTCCCCCTACTACCACCGCCTCCACCATCACAAATTTCTCGTCAGTATGGGTCGCCAGGGCACGCGACTAGTCGATGCCACCACCCCTACAAGGATATCCTTCCCAGTATCATCAAGACTATCGAGTTTGAAGATGGGCCCCCTCCGGTGCACGACAGAGCAAGGACGAGAAGACACTCAGATGTTTGTAAATTTCCCTTTTACTAGCCGATCATATGCCACCGACGTCCAGAGACCACCGTGTATTTTTTCCACTGCCAAACAGTAAACACATTCAGCGACGCCCAACCATACTGGTCTATAAGAACCATCCGGATAGGGGGGATGGATGATGGGACTGGGGGCGAGGCGAGCACTTGAAATTGTGACTTGGGCGTCAAGCCATCCAGGTCTGACCAGGTCTAGTGCATATCGGGCTACTGTGCCCTAGGAGTCATCGACGTCTGGGGCCCTCATAGTACTGTACCAACATCCCAGCAAGTTCACCAGGGTCAGTCGCCCTGACCAATCGAACTGTCTTTCGCAGTCGCTGACCTTCCAATAATCCTGTCACCAGCTTGAGTACGACTCCGAGCATGACGAACGAGCGCTGTCACGCTTGACAATGAAGCTATTTCCAACCTCGGAACACACCGCCTCCCGTTCCTCGTCTCCTTTCTTTGAGACATTCTTGTGGAGATATTCATCTTGTGTGCTCGTGACTGCGAACCCCACCCATGCGAACTGTACCCGGTGGATCAACGTTGGTGCATCACCGCGTTGGACCTCTCAGCTGCCGAGTCTGCATCAGACTCTTCCCTCAAAGTGTGTGCAGCTAGCTTTCTTGGGTCAGGTCAGTTCCCGCGAGCGGGTTTTCTGGCCAATTGACTTGCATTATATACTCAGCTACTACATATACGTGTGTATATACATCAATGCGTATCATCACTGCCATTGGGTTTGATCTTCACATATGAACCAGTGCTTCAGTACTTCAACTGATTCCCATCGCACCAAACCTCATTGGCATTTTCCATGCCCGAAATATCGTTTCGACTGTACGCAAGATTGTTGTGGCCGTTCAAGATGACCCGCTTGATGCTGCTGCCTCTTTCCTTGCGAATAGCGAGTGCTTTATCAAGACTAGTGGTGTTTTCTGCACTGCTACCACCACCACTATGGAGATTGTTGTCTAGCTCAAGATCTTCCAGCACTGGTGCATAAAGAAGACGTGAATTGGAACTAGCATCCCTACCCTCTCCCTTCTCAGAGATGGAAGAAAGTGCTAAAAGGAGGTGCGCCATATTGCTATTGCCAATCTTGAGATGCCGTACTTGCTGAAAACAGCTCAGAGCGCTTTGCCAGGAAGGAGAAGAGAGGTCAAGATCGCGGAAGTGAATGCTTTGAATATCTTCTGTAACCAAGCTGCGGTAAATGGCTCTCTGTGCCTGCTCCTTTGACGCTTGTAGAAACTCTATTTTCAGCCACAGGGGGATATTGTGGCCCCAGCGCTGTCCATCCTCCCAGAGAAGGCGACCATGGTCACATTGGGATGCCACAAAGACATGTTCCGATCTATTAAATGTAAATTCGTTTCTCCTCAGATCAATGGCTAATGTGTGAATCGGAATGTGGGGTGCTTGGCATGAAAGAGGGCTGAATCTCGGTGCCAGGAGTGAAGCAAATCGGAGGTAATCGTCTGGAGTCCCATCTACTTCACTATGGCAGATCAGTTTGATTTCAGTCGTTCGTGGGACCTGGATACATGGTAGAAATGCTGAAATTGGGGCTTTGATCAACAGACGAGAGAGCCTATGTAAAGTGATTTCATGGTATGCTTCGTCGTTTATATTGCGCTGAGATTCCTTGGCACTGGGAAGGGCGTCCTTGATGAAAAGGTGCATGATGCAAGACATATTACTTAGTGCAGCCTGGAACTCCACCATGCTGGGCCGGAAGGGATTGAAAATGTGATCCACGGTGAGAGACGTCACGTTTTCTAGACAGAATAAATACCATGGCATGTTAGCTCTTTTGAGGTTCACTATACGAAGCGATGAGGTTGTTCCAATGAGACCCAAATCGACTGTTGAACTTCCTTGAATTTCCAGGACTTGCAAGAAAGAACCAGATAGGTATGGTCGCAGAAGGGGAATGAAAACATCCTCGTGGCCGCTGAGGGGTACGATGTAGAGGTGCAGCTCTTGGACACGCCCAGCATGATCTGCCACCTGCTTGAGGAATTGGGTTGATGCCCCTTCATTCCAGCCAAGTAGCACATCGATAAACAACATGGATCCATCCGACCGGGCTAGAAGTTCTGTGGTCCAGCGCTTTGACACTACAAACAGGTTGCCCCAAAGAGTTGCAGAGCCAAGTGCGATGGTGCGCCAGCTGTGGGAGACATATGAAACACCGACCCATTTGGGAACGGAGTGCCTTTGTGAGGTTGTGCAGTCACGAGCAAGGATATCAAATATGTTGGCAAGAATCTCTGGAGGGAGGCGAGAAATGGGGGTCAGTGCATTCCTCTTGGAAAGAAGGCCAACAATCTCCTCATCGATGCAGCGCTGTAAGTCCTCGTTCGCCACGCTGGGAGTTGCAGCAAAGCAAGAGTTGATGCTACGGTGGAAACTGTTGACAGGTATAAAAAGCCACATGACTAGGGGCTCCTGGTGTCATTCATATTTTGGCTGGGTCCAACATTACGTGAGGAGGTTGCCCTTGCCTCCAAGTTGCCGGTGCTGCTGTTGTTCGCGCCATCGTCGTCACGAGCCCTGTGCCCATGGCAGCAATGGCGCGTACATCAGTGTGAGGGTGGTAGTTGAGGAAAGGGAGAGCGGAGGCTTGTCATGTCACTGCAGTTGTCATCGTCGCCGCCACTATCGCGCTGGGATGGCGTTGGCCATGCCCGAGTTGTGTCGTCGTCGTCGTCGTCATGCCCGGCCGGGACATAGGCCATGTGTGCACTGTCGCCGTCGCCGTCGCTGCGTCTGGTTGGCGTTCGCCACGCATAGACCACTACGTCGCAGCCGTAGCCACCCTCGTCGACTCGTAGTGGTATTGCCGTCACCGTCGTCGTCGCCCCGGGTTTGCGTTCGTCATGTGTGGACCGCGTTGCAGCAGTGGTCATCGTCGCCATGATCGTCCCGTAGTAGTTGTCACGCGCGTGGCGGCGGCGGCGGCGTCTTCGTTGCACTGGGTCGGCGTTCAATGCATGCGTGGACTGCCGCCGTGTTTGTCGTCGTGTCAGGGTGGCATTAACCAGTAGCTACGCGCGGGCACCACGGTGGCATTAACCATGCTTGGGTTGCGTCATCGTCCTCCCTGCGATGTTATGTACGGCGGCCTCCTGGCAGTCGCACCTCGTTGTCCGCGTCGCCTCTGCCTGGCATTAGCCAGAACCTGCGTCGTCGTCGTCGGCTGTATTGATGACCACGGAGACGGTCATCACCTTACCTGCTCCCCATCGTTGTCACTATCCCGTCGTAGCACTCGGTGTGCTCGTAGTGTCACCATCGTGTCGTGGTACTGGCCGCACGTACATTGTTGTTGATGCATCGATGCCGTCGGTATCCCATCGCTGTTGTACAGTGGTTTTGCCGTGTGATGTGGTGGTAGCACTGACGGTGAGGTCGTAGGTCACAAGAGCATGACTGGTGCCACCTGCAGGTAAGGTACCAATCCCTCCCTATGCCCTACTTGTGGGTGACCGCCAGGCCATTTTGCGGTCGTTGACCTCAGCGATGCCATTTATTGTGGTTCGAAGAAAGGAAGGACACAGGTCCCACAGAGACGGCAGTACATGAACGAGAGATGTGGTGAAATACGATGCACGCTGAATAGAGGAAAGAAGTGGGTGTAGGCTACAATACAACCAATGCTTGTGCGGAGCTGCCTAACCTCTCCAATTACTTTACTCTTTTCCCTTCCCACCATATCTCGTCAACGTCGTCCAGCTGCGAGATTTCTTCTTGCCCGAACGCGGGGTCACAATTACTAAATGACAGTCGCTTGATCGCCTGGCCTCTCGCTTTGCGCAAACACAGTGCCTCCTGGAGGTCAATAGCACTTGCAATCTGACACAGAATGTCCTTTATCCCCACTCCCACCAGCTCCAGGTCCTCCAGCACCGGCATATGAGGCGGACGCAGATTTGTGTTAGTCCGGCGATATCTTCCCTTTGTGTCATCACCAGAGATAACTGCAACCAAATCCGGAATGAGGACACCATGGAGTTTGAGATACCGAAGTTCCTGGAAGTGTCCCAATGCACAGTGCCAGAAGCGCCTCGGGAAATTTCCAAGATTGCGGAGCAAAAGACTTTGAACACCTTTTACACACACACTGTGGTAAATTGCTTTCATGGCTTCTTCTTCTGTCGACAGATTAAAACCCATTCTGAGGTAAAAGGGAGTATTGCAGCCCCAGTGCCATTCTTCATCTGGTAGAAGACCATGGTCACATCGGGGTGCCATGAAGGCATGTTCTGATGTGCTAAATGCAAAAGTGCCTGCTGCAGTATTCACAAACAACGTTCGGATGGGAATGAGAGGTGGTTGGTCCCCAGAAGAGTTGAATCTGCGAGCAAGCAATGAAGCAAATAGAAGGTAGTCATCAAGGGTGCCATCAATTTCAGCATCACATTCCAATTTCATTTCTGTTGATAGCGGGATGTTGAGGAGAGACAGCAATGTTGTCACTGTTGACTGTGGGGCATTGATGTGTAGACGTGAGAGACGGGGGAAATGGATTCCATGGCTGGCTATGAAGCCTGTGTCATGCATAAAATCTGAGACCCCACCAGAAAGGGAACCAAGGATGGTAAGGTGCACGATGTTGGACATGTGACTCAGCGCAGTCCAGAGCTCTGTCATGTTGGGCCAGCAGTGTTTGGTGACAGTAAATAGGCTGAGGGATTCCAGGCTTCCAAGGTGAAATGAATACCATGGTATGCCAACTATCGAGAGCTTCAGTTGACGAAGTGATGGGGTTTTTCCACCAAAAATTCCTTGATCGAAAGAGAAAGATACCCAAGATGAGAAAGCCTCTAGGACTTGCAGATTAGGGGCTCTCAAGGATGGTTTTTGGAGAGGTGCCAAAACCTTGGGATCACCACCACCAGGGGGAAACCTGAGACGTAATGTTTGGATGCGTTCAGCATGGCCTGCCACTTGTTCGAGGAATTCAATCGATGATTTTTCTTCGTGTGGACGAAGATACACCCAGATCTTCAATAGTGTCTGTTCTGATCTGAAAAGCAGCTCTTCCGTCCACCGCCTGGATACATTGAAGAGGTAGCTCCAGAGAACTGGGAGGTCCAGTGCGATGATACGCCATTGAGAACAAACATACGAAACGTTGACCCATTCGGGTACGGTTCGGGTGGGTGAGGGGTTGTAGTCATGAGCACAAAGGATGAATATCTCTGCAAGAATGTCGAAAGGGAGACGGAAAATGGGGGACAATGCATCATGGGGTTGAGAACAAAGACTATCAGCTTCATTGTCTGTGCAACAATGCTCATTCATCATGCTTGAAGTTGGGTGGTGCTGGTGACAAGTCAAGCGACCACGAAAAGACAATTCGACGGGCTAGGCGACTTACCCTGAAGAAGAAATACTATAGGGGCTCTAGGCTAACAGACTCTAAGAATGAATAGGAGCGGAGAGGATGCTGACATGCAATGGCGAGTCAGGGAGAGGTCAGATAAATGCTGGTGGCTATTGAATTACCTCCTAATCGACCGTCCTGTCTCTACTAGCCACCTCAGACCAGTTCCTGACATTCCGCTTGATGGGCTTTCTAGTACTCGAGGTGTTCTCATGACCGGTTCTTGACATCTTGTTAGGCTCACTGTCGTCTTCGCGCACCCATTCTCTCCCTCCCTCTTTTTTCTGGTCTTTCGTTTGTCATTTTCTGTCATGTACTGAACGAGTTTCAGGGTTCGTTCGCACCGTGTCACTTACTCATACTACTGTCCGTCCATAGTTTCAATTTCCGGGGCTGCGCGGTCCGTTTCTGCTGGCTATCTCAGTGTGAGCTTGTTCGGCCAACTACTAGGGTTCAATTAGTAGATAACCACAAGCCTGGACCCGACGGCAGACTGTAAGAGTGGCAAGGCAGCTGAGCAAGAAGAGTACAAGTAAAGTGTAGGAAAACAATGCATGTGCAGTGAGGGCCTGCCATAGTCACACTTCCGAGGCTGCGCTCGGGCCGAGTCTTGGGGTCTATGCCTAAGGATCTGTGAGTCGCTGCGAGGAAATCCCACCTGGCAGGCCATGGTCGACCATACACAACTTTTTGCGGCGACGACCAATCGATGTATATAGACTCGAGATGCAGCAGTTAGCTCATGAAACTCGTTGAACATCATCTCAGGGTCACAACAATCCACACAGTTGTGCGAAAACAATTCTTCACATACGCAATCATTAGACCGCGTCGGTGGGGCTGAAAACGAGTAACCAGCTGAAAGTTGTAAAGTAAACGATACAAGGAGACGACACCTACTTTCATATCATCGGACGACTCGACCACAGAGAAGAGCCAATGACCTCGGACCTTATGAACCTCCATATATGGGTCTTCAGCAAATCAGAGAACGCAAACCAGGAGTAAGTGGAAAGACGAAGAGGCAAAGCTAATTGGTATGACAGCTTTGAACACCTGTACCCTCTGGGTCCAGGAACTAAATTCAGCTTCTCGGTCGAGTGAGGACTGAATATGGAGATCGTACTGGCCAATGGCACAATAAGTGTCTGACTGAATGGGACATGCCGTAGGCGAGGAGTAGATAAAGATGTCTCTAGATGATCCCCTTACTGCGAGAAAGAGTATGTCGCCTCTGCGTCTCCTCTATTCTTCTTGTCCGCTTCGAATGTGGCCTTCACCTTTGAGAAATTTGATTCAGTGTCGCCATTGCAGCATCCTGCCAAGAACGCACCCCTGCCAAGAACGACACATCCGTCAAAACCCTCATACCTACATGCGCCAACGCCTTGGATACGTTGTAACACGCTTCGTGAGCAGTGTCTGTAGAAGCTTCGTGCGCAAATTCTCGTGTGTGGTTCCCTCCTCCCGGAACAGTAGGTATGGCTACACAGATGTGAATCAAATGCACACGCGCAACTTGCAGCACAGGAAGAACATAACGCACCAAAACCGGGATGTAGGCCTGGCATCCCTGCAGCACATCGTCATTAGCGCAATACACTAGTAAGGAAAGAGTGTGCATACGGTATGACACGCTCCTCTGCCGGAGTGAAAGCAAGTTGTTAACATCCCACCGAGCAACAAACGCGATACAGACGTACGAAATCCGTTGACGCGCCGGCAATGCCCCACTCGTAATCGATTTCGCCGTACCGCTTGCAAAAAACATCCGCAAACTCTTCACCTGATCCCAAGTAGGCAGAGTGAGCCAAGCAACATATAAGGGAACACGTCGAAGAGAGATTGTCTACCAAGTGCTTTATTCTGAACGAGTTTGTTTCGAACAGATTCGTAGCTGATGTTCATAGCACATCCCGCGCACTCGTTGTGGCCCTGACAAACGACAAAGGATTTATCAGACGAGCTCATCATTCGGGTTGGTGTCCAATGTGCGTACTCAAAGCATGCTTTGATCCGAGCAGCCGTCTCGGTCATTTCTTTGGTTGTTGGTGCGCGAACGTACCAGCTATACTTGCCCGTTCTATCCTCCAACAACGCAGACAGGAAACGAGGATACGTACTACATCGAAGCCTTGTCGGGGATGACTGGGGCCAAAAGAAGTCAGTAACTCGTAGATCGAGTGCGGAGACAATCAACAAACTGTTGGGAGCCCAATCTTGTCCCCCAAATATGCCGTGCACGCGATGCGTGGATCTGGTCTGTTAACGCAAGAGCCCGATATTGGTGTATGCTAGTACGGCCGCGTCGAGGGCATTCGTTCCTTCCCAGGGGCTGAGGGCTGCATGTGCACTGAAAGCACCCGATGTTCAGCTAAGTGGGAAGAAGTAAACATGACTGAGGTTCCTTACGTGTGTCCAGTATAGTCTACCTGTCGATGGATGAGAGCCAGCGAGCTACTCAGACTGGCAGAATAAGGTGGACCAGGAGCAGGGTGACACCTGTATAATCATGTCCGTTCAGCAACACGGACGAAAGGTCAGGAAGGGGGGGAAGGTGACAACAGGACGGCATGAACAATAGTACATACATCAAAAAAACATCTAACCCTTCGTATGCCCCCTCTCCCATAAACGCACTTTTCCAGAACCACCCTCTTCACCTAGACCACGAAAATAAGCATCACCTGAGACTTTCACTCGTCTTTGGAGCAAACAAACAGCTCACCGGGTGTCCCCAGTAAAACCACCTTCCCGGAGACTCCCAGAGTCTCCATCGCCGCCTTGACCGCACACGCAACTACTACCCCCGCAATGCCAATCAGATTGTGACCGCACGCATGTCCGATCCCAGGCAGCGCATCCATCTCCGAGTTCACACCGAGCACAGCCGTATGGTTGCCGTCGTTGTGGGTGTAGGTTGCAACCCAGGCGGTGTCGAGAAGGTAATGTCGCTGCACGACGAATCCCTGTGTCTCCATGAAGCCTGTGTATTCGTCATGGGCGTAACTGGTGACGAAGCCCGGCCTCACGTTGGTGACTAGTTTAGTTGGCAAGCATCGTCAGGACGCACTGTTCTTCAAACTTGAGTTCGGGTCGAGCTATCGTTCAACGAGCATATCCCTGTCGTGAGTGGTCGACGGCCGCAGGGAGTCGAGGTCGCACCGTGGATCTTATCGCTCAACTCCCTCAGCGCTGGACGAAGCCCATCGATAGTCCGCTCGATCACGGCAAGTATGTCTGGCCTGTATACCTCACCCTGGACAAGCGGGGGTCTGCCCTGGTCCCCATCTGGTCTCCATAATTCGGTGCTGGTCATGATTGCTTGCTGATCATCAAGGTAGGCGCCAAACGGCATGGTAGCCTATTAATATTCGGATCTAGTAGTGATCCACAGTCTACACAGTGACACCTCCCCATCTGTCGGTGGTAAATCTGGCAAGAGGCCTTTTTCAGTAAAGCAGAGATAAACACGATAATAAGGTATGTACAAGCAGGTACACGACACAGGGGGATCACAAGCAAGACTATCGAATTGCAGCTAAGGGAGCAAAGAACGAAAGAAAAAGAGAGGGAGAACGCAGAGTAGGACACAAAAATACGACACGTCCGTTCCGTGAATATAGACGTGATACCCAAGGTTTCGTAGGTTCGAGATGAGATGATAGAATAGCGACGGCTAGGACGAATTGCCCTTGACGCGACCCGAGACCCGTAGCCGATGTTGCCGGTTCTTCAGATGAACTTCGTAATTGCACAAAGAATCTCCTGGTCCAGGGTTATACAACTAGCTCATTTGATCAGAAACCCAATTTGACTGCCCTCGCGGTGACGCACCTTGCCTGGACAGTCCAGGCACTTTATCCGCCATTCTGGCGTCGCTTTTGGTGACGACTTGCGCAAGATTGCTTCGAATTTATCGTCTGGATAACTGGTCTGTAACGACACGATCGCAGCGGACAGCCACGTAGGTATGGACTGTTCACTTGACGTTTGAGCATCAATAACATCCGCGTCAGAAACTGTGTGCGCTCACGTATGCGCCGCTCGCATTTGAAGGGTCTCCGCCCAAAGGGCTTGAACTCACCGGCGCCGGGGGTCGTGGCGAATCGGGTGTCGACGGTCGTGGCGGGGCTGGAGCAGCAGGTTGACTGGCACCGTTCATTTTCAAGGATTGTGCAAGAGGTGCCTCAGACACACTCGATGCAGTTGACACTGGTGATACGGGCCTATCGTCCTCAGATGGTGGTATCGTTGCTGAATTGGGTGGTCGTGTCGGTACCTCGGCCCACTGCTCAGACTTTTGCCTGCTCGGTGTTTCCGCACCGTCTGCAACCACCGAATTCGTCGCTCGACCCCGCTTCTTGGCGTTTGTCTTACCCAGTTCCTCGTTCCTTAGGTTGAGATGGTATTGAGGATCTGAGTTATACTGAACCGGACGCGGGCGTCGATGCCGATGCCAAAACTTGCCTGAAAGGGGGATTACACGTATCATCAGTCAGGCGTGTTCCATAATGCAAGGGCGGTCCGCATACCGCAGGTCCCACACTGGGACTTGTCGCCCAAGGGTCCTTTTCGTCGTCCAATCGCGATGCTCTCGGGACAGCCACAATTAGAGCAGTGCCAAACACCATTTATCACGTTGGCGTGTTGGCCATCAGCAAACTCCTTTTCCTTCGCTTCTCTCTCACTCTCCCTTGCCTTCTTTGCGATTGCCTTGGGGTCTGGCGGCGCAGGGGTCGCAACTACGACGGGTGGTTCACTTTCAAGTAGCGACGGGGGTAACATAGAGGTTGTCTCCATGGCAGTCGTCGGTGTCGGCGCGGTCACACATGCGCGCGGACGAAGGATTTCGGCAGGGACGTCAGGTGCTTTGAATAAACCTTTTGGTTTCTTTTCCTTGCCTAGCGGTGTGACTTGCGGGGCTAACTGTTGTGGTGGCAACTGCAGTGGCATAATGGTCGTCCCATTCTCCGACGCCACCATGTTGGCAATCGTCAACGAGGCAGCCGCAGCAGCCGCACGCCTTGATGTCGGTGCACTCGCGGCTGCAGCCAGGGCCAGCGTCGCAGCATCCAACTCGGGGAAGCCGATCGCAGGCGTACGGTAAGTTCTGTTGACTTCGCGGTCGGGAAGGGCAATACCACGACGGCCTCGAGTGTTTCGTTTCCGTCGTTTGGTAAGCTCCTTTTCTCGCTCTTTTTCGTTCCGCTCGATCTCGCCGTCGCTGAGATAGTTTAGGGTTGGCGTAAAGGATTGAATCTGGTCCATTGCTCTCGCGGCAGAGGTAAGGCAAGGTAGAAAGGACATGCGAAGGTCATCGTCTTGAATGGCCGGACCGTCGGCGGGGTGGCCCACAAGGAATAGTGACTTTTGGTACACTTGCACTTGCTCCCGTATGCAGTGCGCGATGGCCGTCCTAAAGTCACGTTAGCTACAACAAGACATCGTTTGTCGGCATACTCACTTGAACTCTCCGCCTAAACCCAACTCCTTTGCATAGACTTCGGCAAACTGTTCTGGGGACGCATCCTGGTTCTCAAGGTCCCACTCAAACTGATCGTCGAGTTTCATCGAACCAACGATGATATCGAGCTAGCGCGCATATAATTAATCATCACCAACAACCGCGCAACGCAAACCTACCTTGATCAATATTCGCAAGTCTTCCTGCAGGTTCTTCTCGTCTACTTCAAACTCGTCTACCATGCGCGGTCTCTCCTTCACATTGCTCTTGCTCCCGCTGGCTTCGTCCGAGGCTGAAGCCTTTACACTAACCTTACGTTTCTTCCGCCGACTGGTTGGCACGATGCGCGTCGGCATTTCCCTCTTTGCGCGCTTCCGCCACGACTCCCACCATTGCATCGCCTCCTCGTCCAGTGTGCCCCGTCCGACAATCACATCGTCATCTTCTGTGTCTATGCGACCCATTTCATTGTGGTACTCGAGCACGGGCCGTTGAGGACGGTGGATGACTTCGACATCCGAGTCGTCCTGGTCCTCCGCACCAGGTCCTTCCAACTGGGGTATCGGTATCTCGATGGCAGGCGGTCTCCACTCTGTGTCTATACTGGCAACGTGCGCTTTGAAATCGCTCAACTGCTCTTGGATCGACTTGGTAATGACGCTGTGATACATGGGCGCGAGGGTGTAATCCTCGATCAAAGTCTGCGCAAACATTTCAGGGGTGATGACAGGGTCTGGATCACTGAGACTGAGCGGGAAAAAATAGAGGGAAGCGGTAAGCTTACCATTAAGATTCCAGATGAACGTCTCACGCATCTTGTGATGCTCTACATCGAACTCGAGTCGAATCGGTACGAGCTGCTCCGGCCGGTCTGCCAACTCGGGGGGTAGTTTCCTCGGTCTATCGCGTTCAGAGGCTCAACCATCACAACTGTAACAGACGAAAAAAAAATACCAACATGCGAATTCCTTCTCGCCTCCCTCCTTTTTTCCTCGGAACCATGTCGGCGCGCTGTGGACGAGGATACCGAACGTCAAAACGATCCGACCGTCGGCTGATTCCCACATTTGCGACAAAGTCCCTGTCCCACCATGCCAGCCTTCCACCAGGGCCTGCCGTGCGTAATTCCTGCAGCATTCTTGCTTGCTTCGCACGGTATACAGTCTCGTATGTCGAGTCGCGCACCATCACGCCTTTCAATACCGAAATTTCGGAGGGTGTGAGCATCGGCACGGGGTCCTCGATCTTGACGGGCGGCTTGTTTTCTGTCGAGCCATCCTTATCGGTGTCAGTGGTAGCTTCGTCGGTAGGAGGTTTCTTATCTTCGTCAGAAGCGGCATCGGTCGCGCCAGATGCTTTCTGCGGAACGGCATACGGTATATAGGAGATCTTCGTGACGGCAGGATTAAGAGAGGCGATATGAGGGGGAAGCTTTTGTCCTGGGGTCGTACCCGGAATGGGCGGTACGTTGACGGGGGGTGTACTTGCACGGGCAGGAATCTCGTCAATTTTGCGCATAGGTGGCATAGGGGAACGGTGAGGAGCAGGGGCTTGACGCAGCGGTGATTGTTGTTGTGGAGGCTGCGAGCCTTGCCGGGGGATATTGGGAGGGATCACTACCGCGTTCGCGTTATCGAGACCTATAAATGGACCTGTCGAGCTTGGGGGGAGGCTCTGCGCATCGTATGAGCTTGGTCACTGAGGGGGACACCACACTCACCGCTTCGCGAGAGGCAGGCGCGGAAGGTTCCCGCATATGGGCCTGCATCATCTGTTCTCTATCGTGCCGTTGCATACCTTGGGGAAGGACTGGGGGACCCATTAACACGCTCGTACCACCACCCATCATGCTTCCCCCTATGCCTAGATTTCCTGGTGCAGGCGCATTCATGTTCATGTTCATGTTCATCGGTCCGATGGCCCCCATACCACCCATACCTGGCATGGTAGACATTCCCTGTGAACCCATGCCCATGGTCATATTTCCGTTGATTGGACCAGCAAGGTTTCCCATACTACCACTACCCATGCCTACACCCATGCCTTCGCCCATGGGTGGTCCGATTCCGCCAGTCAAACTATTCGGCATGCCGCCCTGCATACCTGGACCCAAATTACCCACTCCGATGGACGATGTGACACCTGGGGGAGCACCCATTGGACCTATACTCATGCGTGGCGATTGCTTCGGGGAGCCATGTCCGAGAGCAGAGCCGGCTCGAGTTGGGGGGCGATTCATTGGGATGCTCATGGGAGCCCCAGACAGCTGCATGGTACCCGTGTTTAGTTGAGGGCTGACGGTGATCATGTGCTGTTGTTGGGTCATGGCGGGGTTGAGATTGGTATTCTGGGCCATGTGAGCACCCATGTTTAAGCTGGTGCCGAGAGGGATCGGGTTCATGTTCGGGTTGAGGTTCATTGGATGTTGGTTCGGGTTCATGCGGGAAGGGGTAGACATGGGTCCCGAGGCGGTACTAGGGCGCGAGGTGGGAGGAGGCATCATAGGAGCGGGGTCGTGGGCGGGATGAGAGTGGTGGGAGCGAACGGAAGCAGAGGAAGAGGGGCGGTCGGCTTGCATGGGTGATATGTCATGGGACTGGCTCTGTGCGCGGTCGAGGGGCTGCTGACTCGGCTGGCGGTCGGCGAGGACGCGGTCATGCTGACTGGGAGGGCGCTCGTGAGTGAGACTGGGACCGCGTTCGTGCGGATTAGGTGTGCTGGGGGCGCGATCTGGGGGGATGGAATGGCCGATGTTCGCAGGCTGTTGCTGGCGCTGAAATGCGGCGCGTTCTTGGGGTGTCATTTGGGGATATCGAAGGGGATTCATAGCGGGTTGGAAGGACATGCGCATAGATGAGTTTTGTGGTTGGTTTGGGGTGGTAGGGATATGCTGCATCTGCTGCATAGACATGGGAATGTTCTGTACGGGCTGCATGTTGTTCATTGGACCGATGTTAATGCCGAGTCCGGGCATTGGGGCGACGTTCATTGCGGTGTTGAAGGAGGCGCCTTGCTGTTGTTGGAGAAGTTGAGCAGGTGTGAGCGTGAGCGGTTGAGCGGGGATCTGTTGTGGGGGATGCGGTGCGATGAGCTGTGTGGGGGATATGGACTGGCTCTGGTTCTGCTGTGGAGTGTAGTTTGGGTATCCGGAGGCGAACTTTGGGAGCATGCCGTTGACCTGCTGGTAGGATTGGCTGTGCATGACGGGCTGCTGAAAGGTCACTGGGTATTGGCCCTGCTGAGGTTGCGACGGGTAGTTCATCGTCGTCGTGAAAAAAAAAGAGAGATAAGAAAAGAAAAAAGAGAGCGTCGAGAACGTCGGGGACGCCGAGCTCGGTGCTGGCTTGGATGTGACCCGCAGCGAAAGCACAAGTCAACCGAGGCAAACCCTCCGTGACAATCGAATGTGACATCCTGTCACACACACCCACAGTGCGGTGGCGTGGCCTTTACTCTAGTCGGGCTCGTCGTCCTGCGCGTCGTGCTCATCGTGTCCAACGACGTCCACGCACAGCGCATACATCCAGGAATTATCGCTTATGGGCAACATACAGTCAGGATCGACCCTTGCGAGAACGACCGGCGCGCTCGACGCCTTCGTTTCCGAGCTCTCCCCAGACATCGTCTACGAAAAGAGGTCAGTCGTCGTCGTCCTGCATCGTGCTCGCACTCACCAGGCTCTGGAATCTCTCTGCAGCATCGGACAGGCTCGCTTCCTCAAGACGGTCAGGTGTCGGCACCGCAACGGGCCATTCGTCGTCAAGATCTTCATCAAACACGACCCTACTATATCCCTGAAAGCCCATCATAGGAAGCAAAAGGGTCCGTCTCCCCTCTTGACCTTTTCCCCCACTGATCCTCTCCGCAGTCGACAGGGACGCTCTCCACGACATCCCAAACGTGTACACCTACCAAGCCTTTGTGGAAACGGACAAGGCCGGCTATCTCATCCGCCAATGGATAGCCAGCAACCTCTACGATCGTATCAGGTATGTCCCCCACATCCCCGTCGCACACTCGCACACCTTCCTTGCAGCACCCGTCCCTTTCTCTCCGTCATCGAAAAGAAATGGATCGTCTACCAGCTCCTCACCGCCCTCTCTCGAGCCCACCTCCAAAATACACCCCACGGCGACATCAAGTCTACCAACATTCTCGTCACCTCTTCAAATTGGATCTACCTCACCGACTTTGCTCCCTACAAACCAACCCATCTCCCGCTCGACGACCCCTCAGACTTTTCCTTTTTCTACGATACCAGCGGAAGGCGAACTTGCTATCTTGCCCCAGAGCGGTTCTACAAGGCAGACAAGGCATCCAGGTCCATCGACCAGCCCGATACCGATGACCGTGTTACAGAGGCAATGGACGTGTTCAGCGCAGGTTGTGTGATCGCAGAAATGTTTCTTGAGGGTGCCCCACTCTTCACACTCAGTCAACTGTTCAAGTATCGCGAAGGCGAATATACCGTCGACACCCAACTGGCCACCATCGACGATTATGGCATTCGTGTTAGTGTTTCCTCGTTTGGCATTCCCTCCAAACTGATTCGCGTCGAAAGACTATGATACAACAAATGATATCCCTTGACCCTTTATCTCGTCCCACCTTTGATACCGCCTTGTCCAATGCCAGAGGCCACGTTCTCCCAGAATGCTTTTATTCCTTCCTCCATGGATACGTCGCGTCCATCAGTGAACGTGCTACTTCATTTCCCTTTCCTTCGTCCACCACTACTCCGCTACCTGCCACGGCCTCAGTGAAGAGCAAGGAGTCCACTACAAACGTTGGAAGTACAGGTGAGGCATCTCCTGGAGACAGCGATCATCGCATAGACAGAGTTTGGGAGAATTACGCGACCATCGAACCCCACCTCCTTCCACAACAACTTGATCGTACCGTCGCAGACGTGAAAATTGACTACGACACCGCCATTCCTTCCTCTCTCAATTTGCATCAGGTCTACTACTCTCTTCACGTTTACCACTTGCTCGGCTAACAATAAACATCAGGAAATCTTTCCCGTTGCGTTACAAATTCCATCTTATTCGCCTTCACCATGTCTGACCCCAGCCGAGGATGGCCCTGCTCTCATTCTCCTCTCTCTTGTGCTGGCGAACGTCCGAAATTGTACCATGCCTTCATCTCGTGTTCGCGCACTCGACGTTCTCTTGGCCCTTTGTGCTCAGCTCACAGATGAATCTAAGTTGGATCGTACCGTTCCGTACGTCGTAGAGCTCTTGCGAGATGAAGCGGCCATCGTACGAGTCGCTGCTGTAAGGACCCTCATGCAAATTGTTAGTGGTTGTGACCTTTTCAACATTCGAACGCTTGGATACTGAATTTAGTTCTAGTTGATAAGGGTGACCGTGATCACACCATCGAATGCTTCCATGTTTCCCGAATACATTATCCCAAACGTTCGGTATCTCGTCCAAGATACAGAGATCTCCGTACGTGCGACATATGCCCAGTGCATTGCTTCCCTCGCGGATACTGCCCTACGGTATCTAGAAATGGGCCAGACACTTCAAGCCCACGGCGTCGCTCCAGGTACGAACAACGACAGCGACGAGGTCCACTTTGAAGTATGTCTTTGCCCGCGACCGTTAGCCCTTTGCTGAGTCACCGAATCCAGGTCTCTTATGACGCGTCCTTGTACGACTTGCATCTGTCCATCCAAGAACAACTCGCTGCCCTCCTCATGGACCCCTCGCCCATCGTGAAACGCGCCGTGCTCCACAATATAAGCGCACTCTGTATTTTTTTGGGTCGGCAAAGGACCAACGATGTTATTCTAAGCCACATGATCACATATCTCAACGACAGAGACTGGTTGCTCCGTCAAGCATTCTTTGAGAGCATTGTCGACGTTGCTGCCTGTGCTGGGGGTCGGAGCCTGGAGGAGTACATATTGCCATTGATGATACAAGCTCTCTCGGGTGAGTGCGCTGATTTCGCCGCATATCTTGGTGTGCTCACTGACCCAGATGTTGAGGAGAGTGTTGTCGCGCGTGTCTTGTCCGCTCTCACTAGCCTCTGCGAACTCGGGCTTTTCCAAAAGATGCGCATATGGGAACTTATGAGCGCGACATTGTGCTTCTTTTACCACCCAAACGTTTGGATAAGACAAGGCTGGTTATTTCGCATTCCATAGCATACCGTGTTCATGTCTAGTGTTCAGGGGCTGCCGCCTTCATCGCGTCGGCAGCGAACCACCTCCAACCTGGCGACGTATGGTGTATCTTGTACCCCTCTTTGCGACATCTACTGCGTTGTGATGTGAGGGAGATAGACGAGCAGAGCTTGTTGGCAGCCATGAAGTCACCGGTATGCCACTTGCTTAGACATGATCGAATGATAGACTTGATTCTGTTTCATTCGTTCTACAGCTACCCCGTGCTGTCTTTGATGGCGCGGTGCAATGGGCCATGAAAGCAGAGCGGACGACGTTCTGGCGAAGTCAACGACGCCCCACAACCAAGGTTGAGTCTCCCCGCGAAAGTATCGTCTCTATGCGCAAGGCAGGAAACAACAGTGGTCCGAAGCATAGCCGCACCGAAGAGCAAGTGTGCCTCTATTGGCATAAGGTCGTTTGTCTCACTTCCGGATGCGAAACAGGGACGAAGGGCAATGGTCGAAACTACAGAACCTGGGTATGACTCCCGCTGATGAGGCTAAACTCGTTGCAATGCGCGATTACATTCTCAAACTCGCCAATAACGCATCGAGGTGCATTGCAAACGTTGTATACGTGTCCTGATTGATTACTTATGTGAGCATCTTAGCTTTTCTTCGCGCCTGCGTCTAGAACCCGACTACGAGAAGATCATCCGCACGACGGGTGATGTCGAGCTCCAAAAACTATCCGTTGTTCCTCAAACCGTCTTCCTCAAATCTCGCTCTACTACCGATATCGCACGTTCTTCCCGCCGCTCAAGCGACATCTTAGCTCGACTCGGTACTCCGCGGATGAGTCGGGCCACCAGCATCGACCACATCCCGAACACGCCCGCATTTGACGAGTTGCGTCGACGACTCGCGAGTATCAACAACTCTACTTCGTCTCTCAATTTGGCTGCTGCATCCCGCGAGCGCACGGGGATCATTGCCGCACGGTCACCTTCGCTCCCTGGAGCTGCCACGTTGACGCTTGCCCCACCGAACCTACCACAAACCCATGATCGTCCTAGCAGTCCAACGGACTCAATGGTGTCGGCGGCGAATTCATCGGCGCTCCGCGCACCTCATCGACTCCATGTCGGGAACATGGACGGGCAAAAGGCAGCACCGGCTGTTGGGTCATCAAACACGAACGCTATTGGGGTTTTTGAGGCGCCCTCGCGCATCCGCTCAGATTGTTCACCAGAGCATTCAGGAAGATCGTCCCCTACGTCGATGGCGGCTGTTACTCGTCAAACTGCTCGATCACGGGTCACATCTCTACAACCAATATCTACATATGGTACACGCCTTCTCCCCGATCTTTTCTGTTCGTTGATGCATGATCACAGACGGCCAGGAAGTGGGGATCAGCAACCTGCTCGAGAACCTATATCTGGACAACAATCGTGAGCTACAACACGATTTCGGTCCTCGTGTACACGAGGGACCAATTCGTCGCCGGAACGCTGCTCGCCAAAGCTTCATCGCACGGGATAATGGTAATCGCCGCTTTGAAGCCACACTCGTAGCCCATCTTCACTCCCACACGGATTGTATCACTGGGCTCGCTGTTGCCCCTGACCATGCGTTCTTCGTGTCGGCTTCGGACGACGGGAGTGTCAAGATCTGGGACACGGCGCGGTTGGAGCGGAGTGTGACCAGTAAACCGCGGTATACATACACCCAACACCATGCACGTGTCAAGAGTGTGTGTATCATCGAGGGCGTGCACTGTTTTGCGAGTGCAGCAGAGGATGGGAGTGTGCACATCGTACGCGTGCATGTGAACTCATTGGGGTCATTACCCAAGTACAGTAAGCTCTCGGTTGTTCGAGAGCATAGGGTTGAATCACCTGGAGAGTACGTCACTTGCATGTCCCATTTCAATACCGGTGCGTGGTTTTGGTTTATTGATCCGGATCGGGCCCGCTGAACGGATTGGTCAAGATGTGGCGTCGAATTTGGTGTATGCAACTACACATTCAGCCGTAGTCACACTGGATTTGCGGACGATGCGTTTATTGCAGCGATTAGAGAATCCCCGACATTTCGGCTCTATCACTTGTATGTGTATGGATCGCAAACGAACCTGGATTCTCGTGGGCACATCGTCGGGGGTGCTCTCACTCTGGGACAAGCGGTTTGGATTGTTACTCAAAAGTTGGCAAGTAGGCTGGTCTGGCGCTGGCCGAACGGCACGGGTACACCAATGTGTCGTGCACCCCACGAAAGGCAAGGGGCGCTGGGTGATGGTTGCTGTGGAGACGTGGAAAGGTAGTCCAGAACCGACACCGTCGACATTGATCGAAGTGTGGGACATTGAGAAGACAATGTTGGTGGAGAGCTTTGTCACGCGAACGACGACGACGGCATCTGAGCCGATCCCAGAGCCCGAGGAGCAGACAGGCGTCGATGCGGAGCGGGGTCCAGCGACCGCGATTGCGGCACTCGTGAATTCGCGGTATCCGGGTGGTGCTGCCTATGCCAACGCCGGTTTTCCGAGCCGTGCCCGCGGTTCGTCACAGAGTATGCAGCGAGAGGAGTCGTCGCCATCACCATCACCGGACGTCCGCGCGTTACTCGTTGGGCTGGATTTTGGGGGCTACTTGGGAATGCACAGGTCAGAGATCGTGGATCTGTCTGCGGACATCCCAAATTCGAACCGAAATCGGGGGTTCATAGTGAGTGGATCGGAGGATCGGCGGGTGAGGTTGTGGGACGTGAGCAGGGTGGAGCGGACGTCGGTGTTGGTGAGCGGGGAGTCCGAGCACGAGCGACCGAGCTATAGGTGTGTGCGGCGAAACTTGTACGTGCGTTTCGAGTGCTGAGTCTGAGTACAGCACCGTACGATCGTCGAACGGTACGGTGACGAGCTACGTCGAGACGTGGGTGCAGTCGCCTAGCTCAACGAACCAGAACCGCGCGCCACAGCGGATGTCGATGATCACGCACCACCAGCAGAACTTGCTCAGGTCGCATCAGGACATTATCACTGCGCTGGCGTGCATCGATGCGCCGTTTCGCGGGGGAATCGTCAGCGGGGACCGGGCGGGGGTGCTCAAGGTGTGGCGGGTTGGGTCTAGCGATTAGATTTCAGCGCATTTTATCTATATTATGTAATCGTACACTGGGAATATATACATTTTAATTTTCTCTCTAGATAGGTCCAAAAGTAGACATTCCGAGAAGGAGGAGATCGAGTCACGCACCGAGTCGATGCTGCGATTGCCTGTCCGCTCGAGGTCGTATCGTCTTCCCAGTCACCATTGCATCAGCCCACTCCGTCTGCCCATCCAAGCAACACAGCGACACCCGCGTACAATGGCGTCCACTACCCTTGCATCGTCATCACAACCACCACTGCTTGTAGGTGGCCCACATGCAAGTCCGGCAGAAGGGGAGAAGCAGCAAAAAAAGGAGAAAAAAGACAAAGCTCAGAGCGCCGTGTCGCAATACCCACTCGAGGTACGTCGCAATCGTGGACTATACCGCCGTGCTCAAACGACGTTGCGCACAGCTTCAACCACCCCCAGAGTACATCGATGAGCGGATTCAGCTATTTGAGCGGTTGCGCGCCGAGCATGATAAATTTGTTCGAGGTGTGTCTTGCTTGCGCTCGCTCTGCTGCATGCATTTGTCGTGTCTGGAGTGTTGACACGTGGTCGTTCCAGCACAACCGAGAGAGCCGATTACCATCACCCTGCCAGACGGCTCCGAACGCAAGGGAACAAGCTGGGAGACGACTCCGATGGACATTGCCAAGGAGGTCTCCAAGGGTCTCTCGGAACGTGTCGTGATCGCAAAGGTGGCCGCCTCGCGCGAAACCAAGCTTATTTATCTATTTGGTTCTCACATCTACGTGTCTTAGGTCGATGATGTTCTCTGGGATCTAGAGCGCCCGCTCGAGGGTTCTTGCCGGATCACATTGTTGGATTTCGAGCATCCGGAAGGTATGGCTCTCTGCTCTACTTTGTGGTCCCATGGATTTATTTCTGGTAGGAAAACGCGTCTTTTGGCATTCGTCGGCACACGTCCTTGGAGAAGCTGCAGAAAGACATTATGGATGTCATCTTTGTATTGGACCGCCCACGGACGACGGTTTTTTTTATGAGATGGCAATTGACCAGAGGTGGGTATGGGCCCTATAAACACGCTCTTGGGACTGATCTCACGATGGGTTAGGGTCGTCACCAACACGGATTATCCTTCTTTAGAGAAGATCGCCGAGAGTGCAATCAAGGACAAACAAAAGTTTGAGCGATTGGTCGTCTCAAAGGAGAACCTCTTGGAAATGTTTAGCGTGCGTCCGCCAAGCTCGCGAACGCTCATCAACACTGACTGGTCGGTGGCGACAGTACAACAAATATAAAAGATACCTTATCGAAACCAAGATTCCTGATGGTTCTTCTACCACTGTGTACCGTTGTGGGCCGATGGTCGATTTGTGTCTTGGGCCTCATATTCCTCATACTGGCAAAATCAAGGCGTTCATGGTCACAAAGGTCAACCAAGCCACGCTTGATACGGTTTTCATGTAGGAGTGATCGTCATGATTTACAGAATTCTGCATCCTACTTTTTGGGGGACCCAAAGAAAGATTCCTTGCAGCGCGTATACGGTATCTCCTTCCCGGACAAGAAACAATTGTCTGAATACAAAGCATTTTTGGCGGAGGCAGCGAAACGCGATCACCGCAAAATCGGTAGGGTAAGATTTGATGAAGAGATCTGAATGATGCGTGGCTCCTTACCCCGCATTCAGGAACAAGAGCTCTTCTTTTTCAATGATCTCAGCCCGGGGAGTTGTTTCTTCCTACCCCATGGCACTCGGATCTACAATGCGTTGCTCGAATTAATGAGGGTATGTGACTTGTTCGAATCATGGGTTTGGTAGTTTGTTGAGAGACCGGCATAGTCTGAATATGCAAAACGCGGCTACCAAGAAGGTGAGTGTCCCTGGGGTTAGCAACTGTTCCATTCTGACACCGCAACGAGTTATCTCACCAAACATATACCACTCGAAGCTGTGGGAGACCTCAGGGCACTGGCAAAACTACAAGGACGACATGTTCACGCTCGATGTCGAGAAGGAAACGTGGGCCCTTAAACCGATGAATTGCCCTGGGCATTGCCTCATTTTTGACTCCCGGGACCGGAGTTATAAAGAGTTACCGATCCGGATGGCAGAGTTCGGGATCGTGCACAGGAACGAGGCCTCAGGTGCGCTGACTGGGCTGATCCGCGTCCGGCGCTTCATGCAAGACGATACGCACGTGTTTTGCATGCCGTCGCAGGTGAGAGAACCGATGCATCGGTATGACGAATCAACTTTGACTGACAACCGGATGCAGATCACCTCCGAAGTCGAGGCACTTTTTGACTTCATGCAACATGTGTACGGCCTGTTTGGTTTTGAATTCCGAATGGAGTTGTCGACGCGCCCCGAGAACTATCTTGGAACGATAAAGACTTGGGATATCGCAGAATCTGTTAGTCATGTTACCTGTTCCCATCACGTAATCACACGCTAATAGAGCATGGTGTAGCAACTGAAAGAAGCCCTTGACAAGCAATACCCCGGGCAATGGGGGATGAATCCTGGAGATGGTGCTTTCTACGGCCCCAAGATCGACGTCTATATCAAAGATGCGCTGCGGAGATCATTCCAGTGCGCGACCATCCAACTTGACTTTCAGCTTCCGGAACGGTTCAACCTCAAGTACCGCTCCGCAGAGGAAATGACGAATCCAGATCAACCCCCTTCGCGGCCGGTGATGGTTCACCGTGCCATCTTGGGTAGTCTGGAACGGTTCATCGCCATCATTACAGAGCATTTTGGCGGAAAATGGTGCGTTGTGTATCGCTACTGCTGCGAGCCTTGGGAACGTGCAGGCTAAACGTTCAGCAATGGACAGGCCATTCTGGTTGTCCCCACGCCAAGTGCTTGTGATTCCGGTCGCAGCCCCCTATGTAAGCCGTCTGGTCCATACTTAGATTGCTCGTGACGCTCACTTGCCTTTTCTGGGCGTGCGTGCAGAAAGATTATGCCCAAGAAATCGCCGATAAGTTGTCCGCGCTGGGGCTGTTCGCGGACGTCGATAACGGAGGTGATACCCTCCCCAAGAAGATTCGCAACGGGGAAGTCGCGCAGTACAATTTCCTCTTGGGTATGTGACACTGTCCTTGTCCACGGATCTCATCCGTCGCTCCGACATTTTTGAACCCCTTTTCTCAGTTGTGGGCCAAGAAGAACTCGACGGCAGATCGGTCAACGTTCGAAACAGGGACGACGTGGGTACGAAAGCCAAGGGCGAGATGGTGCCGCTGGAGCAGGTCATAGCCAAGCTGGTCGCACTCAAGGTCTCACGACGGATCGAGAATAGGTTCGTTTGATGATTCAGAGTACTCGCTATCTACACTGTCGGAGAAACTCGGACGGATACGTGCACGGGACAGTCAGCAGGAGCGGACAAAGGATGGCATGCGACGTGTGGTTCCGGACAGACGAGCGCACTCCGTGGCGCCGAGCCCCCACAAAGACGAAAATGAAACAAAATACCACTGATCGGGGGTTGGCAAGAAAGCCAAAGTCGTGGCTTAGTTTTCATGCAGTAATACCGCCCATGAACTGGTTCCGCTATGATCGGACATGTGTCAGAAACGGAGTCAGCCAGGTACCTGAAAACGTACGAGGGCCTGGATAGCGTCCCGTTCCGTTGGAGGCAGTCCATTGATCTGGTCTTGTGTTAGACTGAGTACTTGGATCAACATTTGCTATATGGGTCAGCATTAAGCCCGTCTGATGGACCGTAAAAAAGAACGGTAATTAAACTCACGCGTTGCGCCGGATCTATGTTGAGATCGGGCACAGAGCCGGGGGGTGCCTGCGCGGGAGGAGCGGGCTGAGGCGGTGGCGGTGGCGGGCGATAGTAGGCGTGCTGAGGGGCCATGTGTGGGGGCTGTTGGTACATGCTCGGGCCTACTGGTTGGGGGACGGACAATTGAGGAGGTAACACTGGTGGCGTTGTGTGCAATGGAGGGGGTTGTTGGTACGTTGGCATCTGAGGCGGGGGCGGCTGTGGAGGGCCCGAGGGTGCACTACTGCCCACAGTCGCTTGCAACATACGCTATGGATGACGATATGTTTTTGTAAAAAGAAAGTGCTGAACGGATCTACCATCACACGCCGGAGGGCGGCACATACCTGGAGAACCGCCTGATCTACAATCTTGTTTAACAGCAGTGCCTGGAAGAGCGCATAGGCATACTGCGGGTGGGCGATCAATAACGCTCGGGCTTGCTCGGGATGGGTTATCACAAATGCCTAAAGAAAGAAAAAGGAACGATGGCGGCCGATGTCATTTCACAAAACTACATGGACACGTTTGTGGAAACCGCTGCACACCTTCATTTGTGCCAGTACTTCAACTAACTGCGCTGGATTCATCGTGCCGAGTGTCTGACTGATACAGTCCAACGCGGTGGACCCGGGGGGTACAGGGACGCCGGTAGGTAATGATGACAGAAAGGCAGTCGGGTCTTGGGCTTTTTGGTCTCTGTGGTGGTCATAGTGGTCTCTGTCGCGATCACGGTCGCGGTCTCTATCGCGGTCTCTGTCACGGTGACGATCACGCCAATGCCCTCTAGGGTCACTACCATCAAGCAGTTCGCCGCGGACTGTAGTCTTGCCTTCGAGAAAAGGGTCCGAGTCTGCTAAATCGATGCGCAAGGGACGACCACCGACGTCGACGTTGTTGAGATTTCGGACAGCAGAAAGGGCGGTTTCATGATCTTGTGGGCACGAAGGACGGAAGCACACGAGCGAGAGGGAATATTTGATGCGCGAACAAATGGTCGTTGACGGGGACGGATCGGAGCACAGACGTCGGGATGGGTCAGAGAAGGGTCAAATTGAAGAGATAAAAGATGAATTTGATGTACCAGCGAATTCACAAAAACCGTAGCCTCTAGGTTTTCCAGTCTCCCTGTCGAAAACAAGCCTGTGGGTGGGAATGAGAGATGAAGGTAGAGGAAAGGAAAAAGGGTCCTACCTGAAGCCGACGACGTGACCGACAGATTTGAAGACGTCGATCAACTGCTCCTGTGAAGGGTTCAAGATACAAGATGGGGAAAGAGTGGAGAGAAAGAGACATTCCTCGCCCATATTGTAAGGGACATTTCCGACTGTCAGACGAGACGAGGTGAGGGTGAGGGCGAGAAAGGGAAACAGGGACGCACCGAAGACGACCTTGCTCATCGTGGAGTCGAAAGAGTGTGTGTGTCGGTTTGTGGCGCTGTCGTGACCAGTCACGGCTGACGCGACGAAAGAAAAAATAATCATCATCATCAATCATTTTCGAGCCTGACTAAGTAAACAGTTCGAGGACTTTCTACTACCTCCTCCTCCTCCTCCTCCTCCTCCTCACTACCCGGTTCCCCGCTCTCGCCCGTTCCGAGGCCAGACACCGCATCGCACGAGACTGGGTCCACAGCCATGACTCGAGTCTCGGTTTTGCACCGCTTTTTATTCGCACCGCTTCTGATTACATAAGAAACTCGTTTTTGAGCACTCCTTCCGGCTCATGTATAAAAAGACCAGTCATGACTCCACTCAGCAAGTACAAGTACTCCCCCCCTCGTCCGAGGCTCACAGCCAACTTTCCATGACAGTTCTCTCTACCACACAAATCGCTCGAAACCACAAACTGTCCTCGCAACACACTCAAGAGGATCGCTTCCGTGCCTTGGACCGTGCCTTGGCACGGAGATATGTCATGCACATGTTGCGAGAGCAGAACGCTTCATTAGAGAGGAGGGTACGCCATGGTAGTCTTGTCTACAAACCTAGGTATGATAGCTCACGCGTCCACCCTCGTTTAGCCCGCTCATCATTTCACAGACTCGAACTATGTGACGACCCGTCCTCGACTCGCATAATTGCCACACTCGAGCTTCCCGGCATGAAATCAGAGGAAGTGAGGGTACATCTCGATGAGAACGACACACTCCTTATTTCTGGAGAACGTCGTTCGCGAATGCCCCAAGCCCAAGAAAGCGATGTAAAGTTCCCCACAAAGGAAATCAAATACGGCCGATTCGAACGTGTTCTACATGTTCCAAAGGGAACAATGGTGAGTCAATTCATGATCCGTCCTTCCTCTTATGCTGTACAGCTCTGACACCGTTTTTGCACAGATGAGTACTGTATCCGCAGCCATGAACGATGGTCTTCTCGTCATATCTTGGCCCAGAGTACCACCCGGAGCTAGCGCATCTCCCAGTGATTCCCAAAACCCGTCGTCTTGACTTGCTACTTTCTCCCTCCTACATACCGTACTGTATGCTTCGGCTTACTCCCTTATTTTAGTATCGATTGGGACGATAGTAATCTTTATTCGCACCTCAGATGGGACTTTGAACGTTGCAATGTATTTCATTCATCCACTATCCTATCCGTATCTATCACGATCAGCGTGCTGTATTTCATGACCACGGAAATAAAGTTGTTACCCTTCGTCCGCTCGTAGTGAGTCAGGCGCGCAGCAGCCCTTAACGTCTTGTAGCTCGACTGACCGCACAGGTACGTCAGTTTCCTTCCGCAGGAGGCTGTCCTTACTTCCCCGTTGCCTTCACGCCCATAAAGCATTCACGTTTCGAGCAAGCACAGACAAGAGTCCTAGTCAGTACGATTGCAGTGATCTTTGACGCGAATGCGAGCCCACGGACCCGGCACTGTCCAACATCGGGCCCGCGTCATCGCACATGCACCGAGTGAATCTTTGCCGCGCGGTGGTGAGCGAGTTGCGTACGCGCCCGGCTGGCCGCCGCCGCATCGACACCCGCCCTGTGTCTGCGTCGTGACATTTTCCCATTCAGCGGCATCCAATTCTGTCTCCTGCGCACTACGTTGCCATCTCGACAAATCAAGGCATCTTTCTGGTGCGTTCGAGCATCCGAAAACGGGGAGGCAGGACGGTGCCGTCCATAACAACGCGCTTGTGTGATGTAAACGAGTCAGCATGAGGTGTCTGCCTACCTGCGCCACGGATCACCTCGGATTGTTGTCTGTGGTCACTTGCAACCGTTGACTAGGTGAGTCAGTGAGTCAGGGGTACAATGCCACAACCCCCGGAATATCCGTTTTAGAAATGCTGCTATCTTGTGGTGGAGCGGGTACGAATGGTCACAGCAACCACTGATGCTCAGATGTGGAAGACCCAAGGACTGCGGTGACGGGTATTTAGGTGCTGTGAGTTAGCACTGAAGATCCGGTGTCTGGCACAGGATGCTTACTATATTCCTGGGACAGAGGCATTCTATGCTCAGATCAGACGCTGAGGCCGCATTTCACAGCCATAATATTTGTGCTTTATAAAATCAGTTTTGCAGCCAATATACGGCGAACCGGATCCGAAAAGTGGACCACGGTGCGCCTAGCAGTGCCCGAGTGACCATACGAACCAACAGTTCAAAAAGCGGTGGAATGCTGTAACGGACGCGTCATCAAATAAATGCTGCCCTGATTGGCGATCGTGCACAATGCGACGAGAGTCACGCGTTGATTTACCGGTTACCCCATCTGAGCACTCGTCATCGGATCGCAAGGTCCCCTCCGAGTCACCAGTGTACTTGGTTGAAGAATAAGCTCCACGTCAGTGTCAGGTAAGAGCCATCAGCAACATGCGACCACCTGGTGAAATCGCACCTGTGCAAAATGCCATTCTAGCCTAGAACACTTGTAGGAAGAAAAGGCATGACGCTTGAAAGGCGAGCGAGTCACCCACCGTCCCTGTTCGTTAATAATAGCGTTCACCATTTCAAGTGAACCCTAAAAAGCAGGTTGATGACCAGAGCACGAGGCTTTACAAAGACAGCAACATTGCAACTTTCTATCGCAGTAATCGGTCCGACAGAGAAAAAAATAGTAAGTAGCACTGCCCGTGGGTCCTTATGAATGGCTCATAGCTGCTCCGAGATGCGCCGCAGCGTCGGCCCGTACCTGGAAGCGGGCCAGGAACACCCGTTTTGGCCTGGATAAGTCACTTCGATCTGCCCACCTATTACATAGCTGACATGGACTGAACACTACTGCATCTGGAAAGCGCACTTGTTACGTTGCCTTTCACAAGGGTTTTGCGAGCCTACACGAGGCCTATGTGAGGGCCAGCGGAAGCTCTGATTGGACGAGAGTGCAATGGTACGGCACTTTCCCACTTATAGCCTGCTCAACGGGCACTCTTTGAGCGCGTAAGTTAACAGATGCCCGTGCGACTCGCTTTATTTGAATGATCTTTACCAAAAACTTTACATAAAGTTTTCGAGCTAAAGTCAAAGTCCTATTTTAACTGGCTCAATCTACATCTGCAAACGCAGCCGAGTCCTGGACTGTCCGGGACACCCTGTTTTAGGTATAGCATCGCTAAAAACCTCCATCGCCCAATCAGAGCTCCCGCCAGCCCATTGAAAAGTTGTCAAAATAATAACATTATTCAACCTGTGGTGTCGATGTACTTCTTCAGCGAGATGGTTAGCCGACGAAACTGTTGAGACCGTTTTCATTGCCGAGGACCTCGTAGGACCATCGGTTAACAAAAATCGAAGACAACGGATTTGTACAAATATGGACAATGACATACGGTGATACATGGTTCTACTGGTCCCAGCAACAGCCGCAGCATCTCTGGTCACTACAACATGCTCTAGTATGGATCCCCCCAAAACCTATGACAGTCCCATCAGAAAAAAATAGAAATACGATATATATCAGGTTGTGGAGACGAACGCAAGCTGCACAGTGTGTTGGCCGTTGAAGCAATGACGAGACCTGAGGAAGTGTTCAACAATCACCGCGGGCAATCCTTGTTGCATGAGAGTTCTCACAGCAATTTCCACAGACGACGCCGATGACACATGCAGCGTGCGACATGGCAAGAAGCACGATTAAGAAAAGGTCTCTTCAGATGACATCCAACTAATGTGCCGCTGTATTGATTCACCAAGTTCCGTGCACCGTGTCATACTTTGTATTTTTTGACTCATGGTCAATGTTCTAGACCACGTCGGTGACACCCACAAAAATCAAATATAGCATAGTGTATACTGTACATCAAGTTCTGCACAGGTCCGCGGTGAAGGTATCGAGAGTAAAAAGGGTTACACACTTGATGAAAAATGAAAGGTGAACATAAAATTGATTGGACATACATGCCGACAAGTCTCAAATACCCTTTGAGTCATTAGTGTCGCCAGGGGACGCAGACATGTCATGTAATGGTACAGGCTGAGAGCCAACCGGTTTAGCGTTGGTGCCGTTCTTTGCTTGTTCCCTCTGCAGCCTCTGATCGTTAACGCTATCCGCCTTGGAGGAGTCGCAGCAACTACTGCAACATCCACCACAGCAATGCGAGTCTGGGTCATCGCCAAATGTTGTACAAGTATAGCAATAAAGACCTTTCGAAGACTATCTGTTAGCACGCAGCTCGGCCTGGTTTGGGGGAACAACCACTAACCACAAAAATTGATAATATCAACCAAATCGGACATTGCGACACGCTGCTGGCAGTGAGCTGTGGCAAGGTGGACAATATACCAGAGCTAACTCTTTATTGGAGTTGAAGCATTGGCGTAGACACTTGGCCTTATATGTGTAGAAACGACAGGTACTGAGTACTAAAAGGTACCAAAGTCCCACTGTTCACCCACGCAGGTTCGCAAGCTCCGAAACACCGACAGCCTCGTTGGATCACCTGATTGCCACTCGGCTGAAGAAAGTCTCACAGTGGGAGTTTGTACATCGTCGGACTCGACAACGATGTCTGGCTCTGAACCTGGCAAGTGGACATTTGCACAGAAATTCTACGTGGATTTCACCGCGACCGCCTCGGGTCTGCCCTACCTGATCTGCATTCTACTCTTATCATCTAACCCTATGGTCCGCAGAACTGACATCACGGTTGAACGTGCTGAGGAGTGTGCACGATGTCCCTCCTGCGACAATGCAGACTGTCTTGTTGGATCTCTCGCGCTTGACCAAGAGCCTCGGGGACGCTACTGGAAGTCTGCCGAGTTACGATCAAAGGCAGTGCGAACTCGTGAGTTGCCCGCTGTCTCGACAAAAATATTTCCGGTCATCCCATCAGACAGCAACTCAAAGCATTAGAGAAGGGCTTCGAGGAGCTGCGCAACGCTTCGGCTGGTGCACCCAAGTTTTCTTTCAAGCGAAAGGCCTTGAAACCGAAGTCGACGACCGAATATACACCGACCAGGACTCCTCCCACTAAGTCAAAATTGACTTTGGATACGCCTGCAAGGACGTTAGCAACCTCCTCTCATCGCTACTTGACTATCCCCGATGTTCATTCCCCTAACTTCTCAGCGGAAGTTTCGATATCCGATCTTGACAACTGTATCGTGAATTTACTCCCTGGCAGTCAGGGTCACACCGACGTCACCACGTTCCATGTACAACGGGTTTCTAGATCCGTCATGCTGTTACCGCAGGTCTCTGGTAGTATCATTTTCCACGATTTATCGGAATGTGTGATCGTGGTTGGTTGTCATCAGGTAACAGTAATAATATTATCTCGTCACCTCCGATTGATTGTTGTCTTTAGTTTCGCATGCATAACTCGAGGGCGATTGACGTTTACCTTGAATGTGGGTCAGACCCGATCATTGAGCGCTGCTCGGGTATTCGATTCGCTAGCTATCCAAGCAGTCTGGCGCGCGAGGGCACCCTCCAGGTTGGTCGTCCAATCTGCCAATCAAGGATCCAGTGACCTTAAGTGGAATTGTAACGATAGGGTAGCAAGCATTTTGCCGTGAGAGACTTCTCTCACATTTTACCGACACCGTCCCCAAATTGGAGTTCACTGTCTGAGGAGACGAGGGAGAAATTGTGGCCCATCTCTGTTCTCCAGGACGAGGTACTACGAGAAGAGCTCGGACGGATGTTACCGATGCACTTTCGACTACTGGAGGAAGGCTCGCCACCACGAGAATATTCTCTGACATAGTCGTGTGGCTAGCTAGCATGGCATTGGTAGCTCATCGATCATTTATGGTGCCGGCAACATCCTGGCTATCGAATTCGTCCTCGAGACGAAGCACCCTCGGGATGAAAACTCAGGAACATGATTTATAACACGAGGTAAAGAAGTTGATACACAGTAGAGGACTTGTAAGGTAAACTCTCCAGAAGGATGGTTCAACGACCGTATCTGTGAAGGATGTTAGATCGGGCTATGCGTCAGAATAGGCGTGATGCCCACTTCTGCAACTCCCACTCGCGATTGTCCAGTGGACAAACGTTCCTCGTCTTTAGCCATCGGGAGATGCAGTGAAAGTGGAAGGCATGCTGTGGTTAAATTAACACCCCGCAGAAGCGCCGAGAGGAGAGAGCGCACATTGCAGATGCCCCAAGCTGCATTACATTCGTCAGTCGATGCCGATACTTGATTTGCCTGACAATCGATGCCTGACGGGGAGGGGGGGGAGTTAGATGTAAAAGTTAGCGAGGGGGAACGCACAAAGGTCCATGATATGGTTGCGGCAGATGGCACAATTGTCGACGACAATGTCTGTCCCTGTGTAAGGCTTATCCAGCGGGATGTGGTTGAGTATACGCACCCCAAGCCCATAGCGCTACGGCGTTCCACTGGGTCATGATCTAAGAAGACGGCGATGATAGTGAGGATAACACAAGTACCTTTTTGACTTCAAATCGCTTCTTGTCCTTGCCATCGTCCTTTGCGTTCTTTCCCGATCCCGTTGCGGGCGGGTCGACGTCCATGTCGTCTGCCATGATGATGGTGGGGCCGTTGGAGTCGCACGACGGGGAGGGTGTTTTGGGAATAGGTTACGTAAGGGGATGAGTTGCGGTCACGTGGTTTGACACGACCGCGAGTGAGTCTGCCCTAAAGTCGAGCGTTGGTTGAGTTGTGACTGATCCGCGAATCCTTTATACACCCCCATCCCCGAGTTCGAGTTGGCGATGCACTACTAAACCATGTCTAGCTTTAGCTCAAGTACTGACCCCAGGTCCCCCCCCTTTGGGACCGCAACGTTTTCGTCGTTTACTAACACACAGTCCATATTTTCTCCCTCAAGATACTCGTACACAAGCTCTGGTATGTCTCTCTTCCATCTCGCTCTACTTGGTACGATAACCCGCTCCAGAAACACCGCTGGCCTCCTCGGACGGCGAAGATGCTACCTCAGATCGGCGCATGCGCCGTATTAACGTCTCCCCGTCCAGATCAGGCGGCTCGTACGATTCGTACACCGAAGAAAACTCCATTGAAGAAAGGGCAGCAGTAGAGGCAGCCTTAACCGACCTCGACAATGAGCTGGACAGTACCGAAGACATGCTCACTCAGTGGTCCCGCGGTTCTGAGCCCTCGTCCTACACCGGCACCACCCCGTCGTATTCAACGAGTCTCGATACATATTCCATTTACAATCGTCAAGGAAACCGCCTGAGTACTATTTCAGAGCGTACGGAGAATATCCCATCACGTCCCATCTCCTACCTGCGAGATGGCGCTCGACCTGCGATTCCGACTCCTGAAGCTCTCAGGCTTTCCACTCACCGCACCAGTACAGCATCTCCCGGTCATTTTCACACTCGTTCTGCGACGGATCTGACCTCTGACCGACCCACTGGTAGAAGAACGGGTGATCTCATCGCCTTTTTCGAAGATCGAGCTACGCCTTCCGACACGTCTTTCACTCATTCTCGCACTTCATCAATGCCAGGAAATCGTGTCCAGAGTCCATTCATCCCCCACGGCCAGTCCACGCCGTACATGGGTAACACGACAGGCTACGGTTATACCACCACGGGCCATGGGACGTCGACTGGCTATAGCTCCCGTCCATCGTCCCCGGCAAAGAGTAAAGCCGGTTCGGCCATCTCTTCCGCTTCAGACTCTCTGTCGTCTTCATCTCTTTTAGCACCACCAACCAGGGGTTTAGCTACGACAACTAGTAGGAATGGTACACAGCTCACCCCGAGTGATTTCGCAAGTACATTCACCAACACATTCGCGGAGGCAAGGAGCGTGACGAGCTCTCCTGCCATTTCTCCGACAGTCTCGTCCTTGCGCCGACCACAGACTTCGCCACGCTCTCCGCTCACCTCAGTTCGCAACATTGTTGCAGCGTGGAAAGAGCGCACACCGGCCCTCGGAAAAACACAGTCAACTACTGAGTCGTCTGTTTCGCCAATCGTCAAGCCCGATGGAGTTTTTGGCCTTCGTCGGCGTGCCTCACGTGTCGAGAAGGGCCAGCAACCCTTTTCGGGGAACACAGGCAGCGGACCCAATCCACCTACTACTCCAAAGAGTACTAGCAGTAATATCATCCCTCCTCCCTTTGATATGACCGAATTGGGTGCTTACGCGCGCGAGAGTCGAGAAGTATGTATGTCTGTATTTCTATTCAATCAACGCTGACAATGATGCATAGCCGCTCCGAAAGGGTGATCTATGGTACCTCAATGTGCATTCCGGGCCCCCATACCGTTGGCAGCGTTGCGAAGCGCTATTATACCCGCACATGTTGCTGCTATCCTGGATCGCTCCCGGTGGAGGCAGAGGCGTCGTAACATTGGATTTACTCAATTGTACTGAAGTGCGATCCGTTCCCTCTCCAAACCATCCCAGTGCGAAAGAAGATGTCGGAACGATTGCCGCTCGCGCTCAGCTCGCCCAGGGTAACTGTCCTCCTTTAATGGAGTTGCTATGTCCTTTCCAGTTGCTGTACAGCGACGGCGTAGAACGCCTGGCTGCCGAAAGTGCAAGGGAAAGGGTTCGTTGGGTCGGTGCTATCTGGTGTGTCGTTTTATATTTGTCAAGTTTCGTGTTGTTGAGGGTCCCGTAGGGAAGCGCTAGATCGTTCCGTCACATTGCCGAGTCGTTCAGAGCCTGGTTCTCCTATCGGTTCCATCAGAACTATTCGCAGCATGGCGAGCACTACCAGCGCCTCTGGCTCTGGCTCAGCCTCAACTGTATTTGTCCCTCCACTACACACTATCCCTAGTCTGTCGGACCTGCATACATTCTCGGATTCGTCGAGCACTGGCTCGCTCTCGCATGGCCCCTCCTTTCCTCCTCCCCGCATGCGTACAACGGATGATGTGGTTGTGACTAACCAGTCGTACAACTTTCCTGGAGATCCCCGTATCATTGCACCCAGTCGCAGCAGTTCGCTGCGTCGCACAAGTTCCCTTACTGACCTTGATGAAGAGTTCGCCTCTGCCGTCAGCCGAGCAAGAAATGCAAAGCCTGGCCTCGGATTCGGCTTGAGCCTCGTTGGTGGGGCAATTTTAGGTGATGGATCGCCCGTGACTGTTTCCAGTGGCCCTAGGCTCAGTGGTGAAGTGCGCGTCACGCCGCCGCCTAGCGGCAAAGCCAAGACGCGTCCCCTCTCCGAGATCTCGGACGACAACTTCTTTTCTGCGGGTTCTAGGACATCGTCGAGCGACCCCCGAACAACCTCAAGTTCATTTTACACGTTGTCAAATTCTTCCACATCGTCATCTGATATGCGTCCAACTACCACCGGCATCATAACTGACGAGACAGCGTTCGAATTCACGTCTGGTGGCTCCAACACACAAATCGTGGCTTCCACGCTCTCCTACCGACGTACCGAATCCAATTCCTATTTAGGCGACTCGCACGACGGTTCATACACCTACAGCAGCTACACTTCAACCTCGCCGTCTTCCTTGTCTAGAAGTGCGGGGATCAGGAGGCCGCGCTACAGTAGGAACTTCATATCTGACAAGGAGAACTCAGCTACGGGCTACACGGCCTCACAAAGTCGGTCCACGTTAAGTAGCTGGACCAGAAGTCGTTCCACTACTCCGACGCCCGCTCCCTCCACTGCGCCTTTGTCTGCTCTTGAGATCCCAGATGGCTCAGGCAGTGAAGGGTATGAAACTGCTGCTTCCCCATCGACGGCATCTTTCAAGTCATTGCCTTCAATTCCTTCCGAGACCGACTACGTAACTATCGAACAGTGCAAAACCGAAACGTCGACTGAGTTCCACACTGTGGACCGCTGTCCTTCTGACGCCTCATCTGAATATGTGACTGCGGAGAAGTGCAAGACAGAAACGGAAACAGATTTTATTACTGCAGCGATCTGCGAGTGCAGCGAGAAATCAGAGACTCACTATGAAACTGCGTCTTTGTGCAAAACGATCCCTTCCGAGGCAAGCACGCCACGCTCACTGGCCATCGAGCTCTCCGTCGAGAGAGCTCCAACGCCTCCTTCGAAAACACCCACTTATGTTCCTTCGTTGCAATCCCCAGAGTCGGACATCCGTCTTGAATTCACTGACATTATCCCGGAGTTTGTACCCCTTCCACCTTCGGAGCTCAGTCCCACACTGTCGAGCGCTAGTCGAGACCTCGAATCAGAGCATTTCGAGGTAACAGGTGTTCTCTCGTCGTTAATAGTGAGCTCCGGTGAGCTTTCCGTTTCTCTGCCTTCGACCGCCGAGTCAACCTCTGAGGATGAATCATCGCGGATACCAACGAGCTCCGAGGACTCCATACTCGGCATGGCTATGAGTGATCTTCCTGTGAGCGAAGAGAGCTTACCATCACCAGTCCCATTGGCAACCACAGAATCATCTCTTTCTGAATGGGGTCTAGAGACCGATATTTCATACGAATCTTCGCAGCTCCAGCCGACGCCTCTCACACAATCACCCCGGTTCCAGGAAGGGCACGATGCTTCCTTCGAAACCTCTTTTATGCGCCCCAGTGTTTCCCCACTGACCAGCTTTGGAAGCTTGACGGTCGTGTCAGAAACAGTCACGACTTCTGTGGTGTCGGCACCTGCACCTGCACCTGCACGTGCACCCGCACCCGCAGCCGTACCTGTACCTGTACCTGCACCCATACCTTCACCTCCGCCTGCACGCCTGCCGCCGCCGCCGCCACCTCCGCCGACGCTGCCATTTGTCCCAGTCGCTCGCTCTGTCTCTTCGCCCTCTAGCGGCCCGACCCCCTTTTCTCTTACCACCACAGCATCTTCGTCTCTATCTCGCACTCCATCCTCGGTCTCTAGTGTCTCTAGTCTCACGAGTAGATTTACTGTATTAGAAGACGATGTTATCTCACTGGCTGACGCCCCAGCTCCTTCGGAAGTATCAACAGTGCCTTCTCTCTTATCAAGTCTTCGTAGCTCAGGGATACGTTCGGTGCATTATGTGAGTGTTTAGTCCAGTTGGTGTGTTCCGTTTGCTCACCACCTACAGTCTCCTCAACCAAGGACTGTGCCACCGCCTGAACCTTCCGCTGTTCACTATTCCCCCGCTCGCTCTTTCGCCCCTCCTCCCAGTGTCAGTTCGGATACCCCGCAGACAAACAGGCCCTCTATTATCTCTGAACTGGAGACGGTACTGACGCAGTCACACACCGAACGTACAGAGCTCCTAACACATGAAATCGACCGGCTTATCCACCACATCAATGAATTGGACAATCTGAGGAGTCAAGAATGCAACGGGATCTCCGAAAACGTGCAAATCATTCGGGATGAACTATATGATCTCTCCGAATACGTGCGCACCCATTTGGTCGAAACCGAGAGGGTAGTCGTCACAGAACGGCCAGAGCCCCCGGCCGTTTCTCGTACGGACCAGGCTGTGAGCGCCATCAGTGTCGTCTCCGAACGTAGAGACCAGTCTGTTGGTGCCATGAGTATTGTTTCTGAGCCCAGGGTTACGCCAGTTGGTCCTCGACCGCATTTCGGTTTGAGACCAATTGAGCTCTCGCCGCCACTTATCAGAGCTCCTTCAATGAGTTCAATGAGTTCTTTATCCTTCTTGTCCTCTCACCATTCAGATGACAGCCTTTTGGGTGCAGATGAAATAGACATGGAAATACCTCCGCCTTCTCCCGCCTGGCCTTCGTCACCGTCGTCACCGTCATCCGATCTTACCCCTTCCCTCATTTCGTCCTCTGAGTCCTCGCCTGGGCCAACCCTCTCCCTCACATCATCATCATCCTCTCCAACTCCTCCCCCATCCTCCCCTACACCCTCCACTGAATCATCGGACTCCAGCGCTACGGCCCGACAAGTTCCAGGGATCACATTATCGACTATCCGAGATATGTTGACCCAAGTAAGGGAGCAGACTGCCGCGCTCTGGGAAGGACAGGCTTCAACAAATCAGATGCTAGACGAGCTTCGACAGTCCAGACCTCCTCCGCAGGACAATACAGAAATGTTCGAACGGTTGAATCGCATCGAGACTCTCATAGAGACGCTACTCAACATGCGCCAGGCCACAGCTGAGCGAGACCACCGGGAAGATGAACAAGAAGCCGTAGAAGAGACGGAGACAATTCGAGTCACCGACACGACGCAGAGAGTCTCCAGACATAGGAGAGAGGAGGCTTCGGTCACTGAATCAGAGGATTCGCAGGCCGATTTAGAAAGTTTACTTTCTCGTTGGAGAGACATGGCCCGAGGGAGGGATCGGGTCCTTCCTATTCAGGTACCTATGCCACACCGAGCGGGTCCTTCATTGGACGAACAATTGATGGAGTTGCTGAACGTACCACCTGCACCGGTTCCCTCGGACATTCAGCCGCCACCACAATTGATTCCGTTTGTCTACCAACCCGCCCCGAGGCCATCTCGTTCAAGGAGCACGAGCCCAGTACTAAGGCGGGACTCAGCACCTCCCTTCCGGCAGCCCTTCTGGACCCCCGAAATGTTGCACACGCCTCTCCAACCTCGTCCTCGACCTAGGGCTCCTCTGACACGACGACCAAGGACAGAACAACCAATGACAACGACCCACGATATAGCGCCCGTTGTTCCCGAGTCAATTCCGGAACCCACCCGCACACCAAGACCAACACATATCACTTATGACCCACCACCACCCCAACCGGAACGAAGTCCAGGCCCGGAGCGAAGGCCATCGGTGCGCCCCCCCGGGCCATTCTTGGTACGTTTTCCTGGCTATTTATTGCGATTTGATTTAACATCAACATTAGCCAGACTCCTTGTATGATCGTCCTCCTACAGCCCCCGGACATCTAGGGGATCCCCCTCCTGGATCCACCAGTTGGTACCACCCACGCCGAGCTGAGGTACGGTGTGCCACCAAACGCAATCAGCTATAACTGAGGGATTTATCGTTGAATAGGGTGTTGTGCCGCCTCCTGGTGCAGTTGGTGGCCAACCAGGCCAGCCAGGTGCTCCGGCGCAAGGCGCAGGTTATGTCCCGATGCCACCAGGCCCGGTGAGTAATGTATGACGCTCTGTGTAGTAACTGATTTATAAATTCCATAGACTGTCGTTCAATTACCCCTGTTTGACACGTTGATGGCAATTCTGAGAGTGCGTATCTCAGGAAAAAAAACTTGAATGATGATAACAATGACAACACTAGGAACACCGACTCGCGCAACTCGCGACAGTAGATCAACAACGCGAATTGATGAGGTACATGAGCGGCCTCAATGACTGGCTTGCACGAGATGTACAAGATCGACAAGCCGAGTTGCGAGCCGTCACTACCCGTATCGATCAACTGAGGGATGATTTAGGACGTGGCCTTGGTGCGGGACCAGGTTAATATCAGTACCTCAGGTTAGCATAATTTTAATGCTAATGTTTACCTTTCCCAGGTATACCTATGCCGCAGCCTCCTGCAGGGCAACCACCCACGGGCGGTTTCATTGTTCCTCCAGTGCCTCCTGTTGCAGGAGCTCCCGTGCCAGCTGTAATTCCTGCAGCCTTCTTCCCACAAGCCGGCCCTCAGCCTCCAGTTGTACCCGGGATGGAACGCTCACCTAGCACCCACTCTCCTGTCATTCCTGATGTACCTCCGGGATGGAGAATGCCGATGCCAGATCCTGCGCAATACACGGGTGGGCCTGTTATCCCAGGAACGCCATATGGAGAATATCACCCTACCGGACCAGGCGAATATATCCATCATATTGAGGAACCTGATGAACGGGTGGTACCGTCCACGCCGTCGTCTGGGTCGCGTTCACCACTCCCCGTCCGTGGTACGATGTTTATTCCCCCGTCGCCTGCAGGGCGCGATTCTAGGAGCTCTACTCCCACCCAAGAGTCATACCATCCGCCTCGTAGTCCTGGAGCTTTGCTTATCCCACCTGGTGATGTACCTAACGTGATACCGGTCGATCCTTCCGTTGGTGGCCCTCGATACACTCCGCCACTTCAACAGACGGTCGTTGGTGTTCCGCCGGCTGTGATTCCCCCTCCAGGTCGTGTTGTCCAGCCGGGTGGTGACATCATCATTCAACAACCAGGGATTCCCTTGCAACCAAGTATAACGGTGCACCAACCTGGCATGCCAATACCACAGGGTGGGGTACCTGTTCAGCCGAGTCTGGACGGGGTACCACCACCGGGACCTATCTTCATCCACCCACCGCCACCTATGCCGGTTCCGCCTGTGCCGGTATCGGAGTCGGTGTACGTACCTTCTCGAGCGAGTTCTAGGACAAGCACAAGGGCACCTGTTGTGGTTATTCAAAGCAGTGAAGACGGCCGTTCACCGCTGCAAATGCCCGCAAGCCCAGTTGGAGTGTCGCCCTCGGTCCATGTACACGACGATCATGTTCCTAGGTCTCCTACCATTCACGCCTTCCCTCCATCGTCTACGGGTCCACCAGTTATCGTGGAACCGTCGGGCAGATCACGCCAGTATAGTCCGGAGCGTCGCCGCGTTCCCGAAGTTTCCCGTTCTCCTTCTCCTAGGGGCTATTCACCCCGAGATGAGGGCCGACCACGTCGATCCAGGCACCCTCGACGTTCCTACTCTTATTCGCCAGAGGATAGAGGTTATCCCAGGCGATACTACTCCCCTGAGTATGACGACTATCGTTACAGATATCGTCGCCCGTACTCTCCCAGTGACCGTGGATACCGTAGATACGGTGATGATTACTCACCAGACCGTAGACGGCGCAGGGGCTATGATGACTATGAAGATGAACCGAGGGATAGGCGGCGCCGTAGACCTCGTGAGGAGCGTCGTCCGGCCGATGAGAGGACTCAGCCTGAGACAGAAGATGAGGAGGATGCGGGCCGAACTCCTCCGCGGCGCCAACCTAGTGGTCGCTCTACCTCTCACCGAGACCCAGAAGAAGTTGGTGATCGACCACATGCTCAACCATCCGATGCAAGGTCTGTGCGGGCACCAGAAGTTGAAGGAGATGCAGCTGGGGCCCTTCCCCGCCGTCCACCGAGCCCCTCAGCCGCCCCTCCTCGTTCTCCTGCCCCTTCTCGTTCTCCTGCACCCCATTCTCCGCCACCTCGTTCTCCACCACCCCCTACCATTATCCGAGTAGAAGGAGCATCTCGTCCACGTGAGTCTATGGTCTTTAAGATGCGTTCATGCTCAACTTATTCCGCAGGTCGCCCGTCAGACGAATTGGCGCGTCAATTGTCACACGTACCACCGGGAGAACCTTACTACCCCACTATGCCCTCTGAACGGGGGTTACATGAGCGCCGGCCTTCAATCCCAATGGAAGACATACCAGACTATCCACGCCGTTCGCCATCGTCTGCAGGTGACCGACACAGCCCTCATCGCATGCCTTCGCGCGGAACTGGCCCACCTTCGACGATTGTCGAAGACGACGGCCGACCACCAAGCGAAATGATTCCTCATGTCCCACCGCCGAGCCAGTCACAACCGTTCCCTGACCTAGGTGAATTTGAGGATGCTTTACGTGCGCGGAATGAACGACTAGACGAGACAGAGCGCGCGCTGGATCAGATTGCACACGATGCGCAGGATGCTGAGGGTAGACGTGAAAGGGAATTCCGTGACAACGAAGACTCCAGGGAACGCATTTTTATTGATAACGAAGACCGTAGAGACATGGAGACAAGACAGCGAGGTGATGCTCTGTTTCAGGAACTGGAAGAAAGAATCGCGAGTGTGCCACAAGTTCCACCGCTTCCTGTCCCACCTCCTGCTCAGGAACAAGATCAGGCTTCAATTATCGAGTCGATTCACACAGCTGCGCAGGATGCAGCCTCTCGACATGCTTCTGATATTTTGGAAACCGTGCGTATGGAAAGAGAAGAGATGGCACGTGAGCGAGAGTCGCTTGCGGCAGAGCGAGAACTCGAGCGCGCGCGTCTTGACGACGAACGCCGACTCCTCGACGAAGAACGGGAAGCTAAAATCGCAGCTCTTGAAGACGAACTCGCCCGCACCCGTGCTGAATTCGATAGCGAGCGGCAACTACGCACGACAGAGTTGGATGAGGCGAGGATGGCAGCTGCCGAACGGGACGAGGCACTGCGCAACCAGTTGGCCGATATCACTAATATGATTCAACAAAACCAGGCTCTGTGCGAAGAGAAGAGGGCCCTGATGGAAGAGCACTGGGCGGAGAAGCAACGGTGGAAAGACGAGCGCGATGGCCAAATGCAAGATCTGATGGGCATGGTTGCTCGGCTTGTGGACGAACAGGCAGCAGCCAGGCAGCGTGAGGAAGAGCAGCGGCTAGCGAATGAAGGTAAACCTGGTGAGTCGAACGTTGGCTACCGGTCGTTATTGAACTCAAGCAAGCACAGGCATTGAACAAGTTATGGAAGAGCTTCATCGACAAAATGCTGAGCAGAGAGAGCTTCTTAATGCTCTGTCGGATAGTGAGTAATTAGATATTTCCTGATACTTATGCTCATTAGTTGTTTTTAGGTTGGAGAGCAGACAGCAACCGGCAACACGAGGAAACTATCAATGCTGTTCGTGCTACTGCGAACGAACAAGTCCCTTACAACGTCCAAGGGGCACGTACTTTTCTATTTTGCCGATACCTTTAACGTGACTAACGTCGACCACACAGTACTTGGATGAATTTAGCAAGGCTCTTGCTACCGAGGTTCGTATGCTCTTGGGCGAAGTTGGCAAGCTGCGGGAGGAACGCCGCAACATCCAACAGTGAGTAGACTTCCTGCGACACGAGAACTTGAATATTGGATACTTATTCACTCGCAGTGAGCTCGGATACCTGATGATGATGAAGTCGAAATACGGACCAGGCGGAGAGTTTGATCCTGAGTGGTTGGTTGTTCTGATCGTAACCTTCCATTTTTTACTCACAGATAGACAGGAAACCCCCGATGGCACCTGGTCCTCCGCCTCCTCCGCCTCCACCACCTCCTGATGCCCCGCATCCGCCTGAAGATATGCCAC